>PVJX010008946.1:48308-63257 GCA_004027295.1 Dolichotis patagonum | reverse complement strand
GGGGGGGGGGGAGGATGTGGTATGTTTGATTCTAAGCCCATGCCCTGGTAAGCAGCAGGCTGCTTACTGGTTGGCTCGGTGCCCTAAGTTCCAGCATGGCGGGGATCTCAGGAAACGCTCTTGCTTCTTGTTTCCCTGCCCTGGGGTGACCGCGGCTCCCCAGACCACAGTCACTTACCAGGGCGGAAGGCTGCTTACTGGTTGGCTCGGTGCCCTAAGTTGCTCCGGCTGATTCTTAAGCATTGTTCTCCTTGTCCCTTTTGTGGCTCAGTAAGTTTTGATGGAAGCCGGAAGTCTGCATTCTGAACACAGCCACCAGGCGATTCCGGAGCGCAGCCCAGGGAGGGTCCATGCTAGGAACACCCCGGCTGGGAAGTCCATCCGAGCTGGACCCTGGGAAAGGCCACCTGTCATCACCCACTGCTCATTAGGGTCTTCCTCTGGATAGGAATGACTCTACCTTTAGCAGACTGTGTGGGCAGTGACAGAAAATAATTCCAGCATTATATCAACCTAAGTAGACATGAACATAGAAATGAATTCTTCATAAACTGCTGGATTAATGTAGAAATGTATTTAAAATGGAACTTGTTCAGCAGGTGTGGTGCATGCCTATAATTCTACCTAGGAGGCTGAGGCAGAAGGCCAGCCTATCTCAGGAAAAAAAACAAGTTCATATCAAGAATACCTGGGAAGGCTGAGGCAGGAGTATCACCAGTTCAAAGCCACACAGGGCAAGTTAGGTAGACCCTGTCTCAGAGTGAAAAGGGCTAAGATGTAGCTGGGAGGTAGAGCGCTTGCTTAGCTTGCCTGGATCCCTGGTTCAGTCACCAGCAAAACACCTACCCAGAGACCTTGAGTCAATTCCATAGGCAAACTGTATTTTATCACCTCGCTTAGGATTCAGAAACAGACTGCTGATCGCAGCGCGCAGTTTCTCTTCACTTACTGTGTGCTCACTGGGTACCAGGGACTCTGCCACATACTTTGCCTCTCTTTGTTACCATCCTCAGACAGGAAACCGAGACAGTGTGCGGGTGTGCGTGCTACAGCTTCAGCCACATCTCGAGGAGTCTGTGGTGCCCCAGACACGGGGCCGAACAGTGCTGTTTTGCAGCAGGTGCAGTGACTGCAGGCAAGGGAGCTCTGAGAGGGTGAAATGCTCCGCTAACCCTAGTCGGGTTGATGGTCCGGAAAAGGCAATGATTCATACGTTTTTGTCCTTCAATAATATTTCCTAAGGATAATAATTAGAGCTAAAGATATGGGAATGTTTTGGGAGGCGGGTACCAGGGATCAAACTGATGACCTTGGGCTTACCAGGCAAGCACTGGAGTCACAGAGCCAAATCCCCAGCCAATGTGGGGATTTGCTAAAGGCAAATGTGTGTACCTTCCAGTCCAAATGTCTTTAACATGTGAAGCTCCCATGGGGACTGGGGTGGGTGACAGGGACTGGAATCCAGGGCCTTCATGCCGAGCTGTAGCCCCAGCCACTCATTTTTTCATTTGAGACAACTTGGGGCCTCCCCAAAGACTCATGTTCACCTCACAATGAAAAATGCATCTAGCCTGTCTTGAAGAGTCCCTGAAGTCTTAGCGGTTCTAGCATCTCAAAAGTCCCAAGTCTGCAGTGTCCTGAGACTCAAGGCAAACGAGCCCTGAGCCTCTACTAACAGTAGGTATGGCAGTGCATGCCCAGCACTTGGGAGGCTGAGTCAGGAGGATCACCTTGAATTCAAGGCCAGCCTGAACTACCTAAGTGTGAGAACTACATGTGTTTGCCCAAACCCAAGGAATGGACTTGCAGACTGGAAGCACAGTGAACGCTAGACTTTAATGTTGGTTTTGTGAGACTGAATGTCTGTTAGTGCCGCCACCCAAGTGGCCCTTGAGGTTCTTGGGGTGAAGGACCGTGAGAGGATGAGAAAATGAGACAAAGCTGGGGTCAGGTGGAGCCCTTAACTCTCCTGATGGGAGGAAAGGTGCTGCCCCCTCACTGCAGGGCCTTTGCACCTTTTAGTAACTCAGTGTTACATGACACCCTGTTGTCCTAGCAACCCACTGTTAGGAAGCCTAGGTGTTCTCTGGGCTGAAGCAGCTGCTATGTCGCTTGCCCCGGTGCTGTCTGTTCTTGGGGTGGTCATGCTCAAGCCCAGCACGTGTGGTCAGTTCCGCTTCAGCAGCACCCAACTGTAGCGGGCGCAGGTGGCCCATACAGCATGCACTGGTGTGCAGACTGCCCCCCCCAGCCCTGTTCTAGGCACTGCAGGTGTGCGAGCTTCCCGAAGCCATGTGGCTTCGTTATTTCTCTTCCCTCCCTTCCCCACGCCTCAATAAAGACTTCCCTAACAGTTCATCTCTCCCTGGTTTCCTCTCTGCCTAGGGATCTTCCAGGCGCGTCAGGCCATTAACTGCTGGTAATTTTCCACTCAGAGTTAGCTACTCTGTCTTAAACATGGGCCACTGTAGGTTTCTGTTTCTTACAACTGCAAGAACTTGTCTGGAAAAAACAAAGCCAAGACAAAGAAGTTACACATTTATAACATCAAGTGGTGGAATAAGGAAACATTACTATGCCAAGATGAGACAGAAAAATAGCACAGAGCAACCAGATCGGAATGAGGCCAAAACCCAGACAGACAGACAGATGGACGTTACACCCTGCAGGCCCACGGTGGGTCCAGGGCGCCCATTGGCGGAGGCTCTGCTGGCCCTGTGGTCTCGCTGGTGGCGCCCTAGGCCACTGCTCCCAGACTGATCTCCTGGGGTCTCCGCTGTGCCTCTGGCCTCGCTCCCGAAGGTCACTACCCCTCAACCCCGCCCTCCGCACACCTTCCACGAATTGGAGATCTAGCGTTCCCCACATTCACAGGTCCACAGGGACAAAGGTAACGAGGCTGCCTGCGCAAACAGCAGGTCTGTGTGGGTCACAGATGTGGCAGCCTCTGAGGGCCGGGAAGGCTGAACACAGAAAACAAAACCCGGAGAAACGGTTCCTCGGCGTCCCCTGGGCGCCTTCTTTGTCTTCCACTTGAATTTCTGTTTGTACACCGCTGAGCGCACGGGCTGAGGTCTGCCCTGTGGAGACGCCCTTGGTGAGAGGGCGCTTCTGGAAGATGCCCAGCTCCTTCACGCAACACTGGCCTGCACTTCTGGACTGGGCTCCTACTTTACAGCCTCGTCTCTACCAGTTCCCTGGTATACTGGAAGAACTGCAGGCCTCTTGTAAGTGACACCTGTCACCTTGCCCATGGACACATACTGTCCCCTCACCTTACTGCCCTTGGTGGCCTCCTTGGGATAATTAATATTCACACTTTAGAACCCAGTCTAGCTGTCTCCCCAAGGAGGTGCTCCTAAGCCGGCACTGTGCACATCTGGAATCCTAGCACACGAGGCTACAGGAGCGCCAATCTGAGCCCAGCCTGTGCTGCGTAGTGAGACCGCACGCACACACGGGTGCGCACACAGTCCTTCTGCCCTGCTGTCAAGCTTCCAGCCTGGCAAAATTGGTTTAGATCCTGCTCCCTTTGCACGTCCCCCCAAAAGAGTGTATTTGCTTGACTTCCCTCCCTAGTCTATAAATTCTTCACGAGTAAGAACTTGTCTCACTTAACCTCTCTCCCTCTAGCACCCACTACAATATTAACGTTTGTTGAATGAACTCTAGTGACACTTCGATGTAGTCCTCTTCTTCACTGTTCTTCCCGGCACCACGAGGTGAGAAGCTTTACCCACCACACTCCGCACTGAAATTCTCCCTCACTACTGCCCCAAAAGATGGAGTGCAAAACCCTGACCCAAAGAGAATCTTCCTTCTTTTAAATTGTTTAATCTTACATATTTTGTTGCAACACAAAGCAAACACAAAAAAGTATGGGAGGAAACAGCTGGCAAAACATGAGATTCACAGATATGATAAGTATGAATAGTAAATAACTTAGTGATTTGTGGCAGGTTTTTATAGTTCCTCTAATGCATTTAGGACTATTGTAATCCTAAGTATTGTGTATAGTCATCCAAGTATCGTAATCCCTTTTCTAGTCTTCCTTAAAACTGTGCTCATCTTTTACGGAGAGCACTCTGTGAGGAAACAGGAGACTGTCTGATGGCTTCAGAGATTACACACCAGTACCTGGGCTGGCCTTACTTGCAGTGCTTACAGCCAACTGAAGAGAGAAGGAAATACCATAGGCAGCTCTGTACATACCAGTATAAGGAAACAAGTCTTAATATAATCAAAGTTGCAGCAATTGTGCTGCATTCCAGGGGGCTCGCTCAAGTTGTCTCCCACATGGGACAGCTGTCCCAAGTAACTTGCAGCTTTCCTGACAGCTCCTCGCGCTCTCCTGCAAAGAACTGTAGCCCTTTTCTGTTTTTTAAAAAAATGTTGGTTCTGTATCTCCCACTTCCACCACCAGATCCACTGCCAGAGCTGCTTCCGCCAAAACTGCCTCTCTTCATGGGTTCGTAATTTGACTGCTGTTGTCCACTGTAATTTCCAAAATCACTATAGTGCCTACCGCCACCACCACCAAAATTTCCTCTTTTGTTGTAACCATCATATCCCCCTCCACCACCATCACATCCATCACCCTGGTTTCCACCATCAGACCTTCTCTATACCACCCGAACCCATCACGTCCACCATCACCTCCTCTACCACCATCTCTGCCACCGCCACCTCCACCACCGCAAGCCTCCTCTTCCACCGAAGTTTCCACACGGCCAGCATCTCCTCCACCACCTACAGTTTCCTCCATGAGCCATAAAGTTGCCAGATCCACCTCTACAACCTGTTTGTCATCCAACAGACTGCATCTCTTGTTTAGAAAAGGCCTTTTCCACGTCACAATTAGGCCCATTGATCCTCTGGTATTTCTAAACAGTTTTATCAACTGTACTGTGATCACCAAGTTACAAAAGCAAAACTTTTTTCTAGCCCTGCTTGTCTTCCATAACTTCTATGATTTCAACCCTGCCATCCTTTTCAAAGTAGTCTCTCAAATTGTATTCTTCTGTATCTTCTTTAATATCGCCAACAAAAGTTTTCTTCACTGTTAGATGGGCACTAGGCTTTCCTGAATCCTGTCTAGGGACAGCTCCGTTTGGTCCCCTCCAGCCCATCACTTTGAGTGGTCAACCACACATTGCTACATCCACCTCTTCTACACAGGAGCAAGTCACTGAACCCCCACCCCCGGCGCATTTTGTTGGGGGGATCTCTCGTTACCGCACGACCTGTGGGTGTGCCCCATTTCTCACAATGCTCACTTAAACTCATCCGTAGTTGCAAAGCTCGGACCACCAGTAAACAGCTTCCCTGCCTGCTCTGGCTCCTTTGGATCTTGGCCTCCCATTTTGAGACCGGACTCCCCTCTTCCAGCTCGAGTTCAACACGGGACTGAGAGTTGTGAGGTGCCCTGAAGAGAGGATAAATGGAACAGGTTTGAGTTGAGCACAGTTCACAGCCTGAACTACATAGTGAGACCCTATCTTGACTGAAAAGAAAAAAAAAGAACGGTACCATTTAAAGATAGAAAGGGAGGCTAGTGTGGCTTTCCTTTTATTTGCAATTTTTCCCCTTGTTCAGTCCAAATTCCCTCGGTACAGTGAGTTTCTCCCTTACCCTTCACCCATCATTAAACAACAATGGGACAATAGGGCTGGGGATTTAGCTCTGTGGCCTACCTACAAGCCTGCCTTGCAAGCCAGGGGCAAAACAAAAACAAAAACAAAAACAAAAACAAAAAAACACCCTAGAGGGACTTACTGGGAAGATTTGAGTGTTTTTCATAAAAAGAATGATTTCACTTATGAGGACCTTTCTCTGACAGCATTACTCTCTTAAAGATGTGATTATTTTTATGCATTTAAAAGTATGGGAGGCTGCTGGGGAGACAGCTCACCTATTGTAAGTATCTTAGTCTATCCCATCTCTTTCTCTTTGCTACGTTTTAAATTGATTTTAGTAAGTTGCCCTTGTGTGCTCATTCACCTCAGACCTAGTAGTTTTGTAAAGTAGCAGCTGAGGAGATTTTGGTACTTGCTATGGCTGATGAAAATTCGAAGGAAGTGGTTGCTGGGAACAGCGACACTAATTTGAAGGTGGCAGGGCGGGATGGTTCTATGAGGCAGTTTAAGATTAAGAGGCACACATACTTTCGCAAATGAATGAAGCCTGTTGTGAATGTCAGGGTTTGTCAATGAGGCAGGTTAGATCACCGGGCAGCCAGTCGATGAAGCAGACACACCTGTACGGTTGGCTGTAAGCCTGCAGGTACAATTGATGTGTGCCAACTGCAGACAGGAAGCATCTGCTGAAAAGGGAGCCTGTTGCTTTATTCCGGGACGGAATTCCCACAGACTAAGAAGACAATCAGAAAACTACAATTTGGTTCCCCTGCTTCCTACTATGATTCTCTTCCCCCAGTGTTTATTGTGCATAAGGTAACTGATGTGTGCACAGAAGCATATTACCTTTTTTGTCTAACTAAATGGATGGGATGGGGTTAAATACTGGTTCTGTGAAACTCTAACTTAATTAGTGAGCATCATGCTCATTCAGCTCTTATCTTTATATTCTGGTTATTTTGGTGTTTTCACAAAAACTTGTAAAATTCCTGAATACTTTTTGTTTTTTCAGGCAGGGTCTTGTTATATAGTTCAGGCTGGCCCAGTGTGGCCTCAAACTTTAAGGCGATCTTCTTGCCTCAGTATCCTGAGTGCTGGGATTACAGGCACCACACTTGGCTAATTCCTGAATACTTTGATGGTAGGATTTTGGTTTTTCGTTTGCCATATTAAAACCAAGAACAATTTTATAATTGCTTTGTATGTATGTCACTGTTGGGTAGAGAGCAATCGATCTTTAGAAATAAATTACTCTAAATACTAGTTTTCTCTTGAAGTTAAATCTTGCTTAAACATTTTGTGTCCAGTGAAAAAAATTACTAAGGGCCAGGGATTTAGCTCAGTGGCTTAAGCGCCTGCCTGGCAAGCGCAAGGTCATGAGTTCGATCCCCGGTACCAAAAAAAAAAAAAAAAAGAAAAAAAGAAAAAATTACTAATAAACTGCGAGATGCAACATCTCAGTTTAATTCAAGCTTTTTTGTTTCATGACCTCTGGGATGGCCATGAACTTAGAAGCTACTATTTTATCAAGATAATTTCTCACCCCAGCAAGTTTTATGCTTATGAGAAATGATTATTCTTATTCTGTAGATTAGGAAACTGAGTCTCCAAAAAATTAACTTGCCCAAGATAATAGAGCTAATAAATTCATGGCCACGATGATATGGTTTTAAGAACCAGTCTTTTCACAGGTTTGTTCATTCTGGTGTCTTCCATACCCAACAAGATGCCTGAAATAAAGCAGACTTACTGTTTGAATGCTTCAAATGAATTCTTGCTGTTACTTGCCAGGTCGCTATAGTAAATTACCTAACTTATTTGAAACTCAGTCTCCTCGGAATTTAAGTTAACATATGTAGGAAAGCTTCACTTATTTGGCTCATAGCTGCTTTAAGGGCTAACTCTTGTTCCAGGATAGGTGTGAGGAAGTCTCTGTTCTACTTTTCCATACTCTGGCTAGCTGTCCTCAAAACTGGTCCACGTTGGTTAAGTCCCTGGAAGGTTCCCACATTTCAGCTTTCATACGCTTACATCTTTCACCTCATTTTTGGTGGATCGAATTCTTTTTTCTTTCTGCTGCGGTTATCTTTACGCAGTTAACCGAGTGCACGGTATTAGTAATTCAACCTGACAATGGTCACATCAGTGGCTACCGTCCACGGCCACTTCACGGCAGGAGTGGCACATTTCCTGCTACTTCCGGTCTTGGAAAGAATGGAAATGAGGGTACTCTGGAGTCCACTGTTTTTCCAGGCTTTTTAACGTTTTATTTATTTCTTTTTGTCTTTTGGAGACAGGGTCTGGCTATGCAGTTCAGGCTGGCCTTGAGCTCGCTCTGTAGCTCAGGCTGGTCTACAACTTGCAATGATCCTCCTGCCTCAGCCTCCTAAGTGCTGAGTTTACAGCCGTGCGCCATCACGTCCGGCTACGTTTAATTTTTTTACTTTGTAATTACATCTTTTTTGTGTTCTTTGCGTTGCTTTTACCCTGAATTTAGGATTCGGCCGCCGATCACCACTCCGGCTCCGCTCCACCTAGCTCCGAGGCTCGCGAACATCACGCGGGCGTCCACGCGGGCGGTGGGCAGGGCCCCCCCACCCCCCGCCGCCGCCCAGTGGCCGCCGAAATGGCTCCGGGCTGCACAGCACCTCTCGATCTGCTCCGGTCCCGAGCTCCTGGAGCCTCGACACGCGTCTTCTCTCGGGTGGCGCCCCAGGCCAACGCGTTAGGATGCGTCTCCACACAGAGCCCTGCAGCCTCCTGCCGGGCGACACAGCGGCCCAGCACCCTCGGGAACCGCGCGGCCCGGAGCCGCCCCAGAGCCAGGAGGTGGGCGAGCGAGACAGCTTTCAGGTCAGGCAGACCCGGGGCGGGGCGAGCGTGGAGGCGGGGCCTGCGGAGGGCCGGGCTCCCCGGAGTCTGTAGGAGCCCCCTGGGGCAGCCGAGAGTGGGGGCGGGTCGGGGGCGGAGCCTGCTAAGCAAGTGGGCGGGGCGCAGCGTTGAGGTTGGGCGGAGTCGCCCGTGGGCGGTGCTCCCTGGTCTGGCAGAGGCAGAGCCTGCCAAAAACCTGTGTGAAAGAGAAGCCCTCTGGCAACCCACTCAGGATCCCTTCTGTCTCTCTTCATACAGAAGCCTTCTCTCAATACATATATTCTACTCTTCAAAAAAAAAAAAAAAACAGAAGCCCTCCAAACCGGGCGTGGTGACTCACTCCTGCTATCTCAGCACTCGGGAGGCTGAGGCGGGAAGATCGTTGCAAGTTGGAGACCAGCCTGAGCTACAGAGCGAGCTCAAAGCCAGCTTGAACTGCATAGCCAGACCCTGTCTTAAAAAGACGAAAAAAATAAGCCCTTGCGCTACGGAGGGCTAGGCCGATTCAGCAGAGAGGGCGCCCTGGGAGGCGGTGTTTGAGGCGGGGCCGGCTCTGTGGACAGGGGCGCGGCCTGGAGGTGGGCGTGCCCAGGCGGGAGGCGGGGCCTGGCCGCCGGTGCGTCCCCGCGGAGCAGGCGCGGAAGAGGGTTTTTCTTGGCGCGCGCGGGGCGGCGCGACCGGAGGACCCTTGGGCTCCCCGGCTTCCGTCCTAGTCGGGCGGGGCCCGCGGCGCTCGGTTCCCGGATCCCCGCGCTGCGCGGAGTCTGCGCGATGGGCGACCTGGCGCGGCCGGAAGCGGGCCTGCCCGGGCAAGTCGAGGTGAGCGTGGCTGTCGCGGTGTCCTGCGCCCTGCGGTCACGTCCGCCTCGGGTCGCGGTGCGGCGGGCATCTGCTCTTCAGAGCCCGGCTCGGCCAGGGCGAAGATGCGAGCTCGTGGGGGAGACGGGGGAAGGGCGCACAGGACCCCGGCGAGGAAGCGGGAAGCAGGTGCCCGCTGTGCTCCGGGCCCTCGTCTGCGCTATCCTGCTCCTCACTCTTCTTGCTCTCCTGGCTGGGGAGGTTGAGGCAGGGAGACCTGGGCGGCTCTGCTGCAGAGACGTCGGCGGGGGTATGGGAAGAGTTGCAAAACAGCGAGAATAATAGGCTAGGAGAGCAGTTTTGCGAGGACCGAGGTCGGTTTCCTCATTTAAACGATGGAAGTGATACTTCTCTCGCGGAGAATTAAGGTGCTTTTATGCAAAGTGCCCTGAAAGTTGTAGGTGTTTCACAGACCCAAGTGAGCTTGTCTTCCGCTCTGCTGCTGGGGTAGAAGTACGCAGGAGCAATAAACCGGGACCTGCTGGATTGTAGGCTTGAATGGAAGTTTAAATCGTTGCTGTGTGTGTTTTCATGCCCTGTTATTTTGCAGATATGTCTAAATTCTTTGGAATAAGGGAAATAACGTTTTGTACTTGAACCTGTTTCTGTGTGTGGTGTCTTGGCTTTGGGTGCATAAAAGCCTCTTGCTGTTTATGCTTAGCCCTTCATTTCTTTAGGAGGCTGTAGATCCGAGGTTTGAGATTTTATGTCCTTTTTTAATTGTTAGAAACTTTTTTTTCAGTGTCTTGCTATGTAGTGTGGGCTGCCCTTTAACTTACTCATGTAGCCCAGGCCGGCCTTGAACTGAGTGTTCCTCCTGTCTCAGCCCCTAAATGCTGGGATTACAGACAGCGAACCACCACCCAGCTGTTTTTTTAAATACCTAATTAGTAACTAATTAACAAACTTGTAAGTGTAAATGACTTTCAAGCATTTTCCTCTTTTTTTTTTTTTTTTTTTGAAGACAATCTCCATCTGCAGTACAGACTGGCCTCAACCTGGAGGGGATCCTCCTTGCCTCAGCCTCCCAAATGCTGAGATTACACGTTTGGGCCACCAAATGGGCAGCTTTTTCTTCCTCTTGAAACACATACATTTAGTACCAATTTTTCCATGCATGGGAAAAAGTAACTTTTCTGTTTAGCTAATGACTTCATGCTTAGCCCCAAAAGTTGACATTTTTGGTTACAGCTATCTCAATGTTCTGTACACAAAGACATGCAGAATTTTCAGATCTAGAAAGAATTTTAGCAAGCATTTGATGCAGACAGTTTAAACATGAGATCCATGGGTAAGACTCTCTAGGTATAACCATACACCATGGCCCACCTGCATCACCATCACCGCAAGTAGTCTGTGAAAACGAAATTCTCAGGCCCACTTAGGGCCTGAGAATTCACCATAGTGAATTGGAGGCTGTGGGGATGGATCTGCATCTGCAGTTAAAACAGGCACTTCAGGTGACCCGGGTACACGTACATTAGGAGCACTGCCAAAGGGGTTTGTAGCTGTGTTTGAAGGGGGTTTGAGTTTCCTAAAGTTTCGGGCGGATTTTATATATACAGGTTTTAATTCCCACAAAAAATGGCCAACCCCTCAACTGCTCTTTCATACACCCACATTCTTATTTTATTTTGCAAAAAGGCTATCCCTGTATAAGCCAAGCTGTCTTGGAGTTGGAGATCTTCCTGATTCAGCCTCTTGAGTCACCTGAACACTTTTGTTTTCCTTGGTTGTGTTAGACCCCCCCAGGACCAGTTTTCTTTAATTCCAATGCTATGAATGCTAATTGTATTGTAATTTAGCTAAATGCTTTATAAAATATGAATAAGAATGCTATTTCTATGAAAGCTTAAAAAGCCTCCAAAACCTCAACAAAAGTGAGTTATTAAAAACCAGGTCTCAAATATGAGTTTTTTAAAATTTTTATTTAAAGAGAAAAAACAACAAAACAAAACAGAATAAAGGGTAGCAACAATACAGAATTCCAAGGAAAAAAGGAAAAGAACAACAAAAAATCCTAAGAAATTATTACTTGACAAATTACATACTGACTTCTTGGAAATAGTTGTTCAAATTACAAAGTTAAAACATGTAAAGTAGACATTCAAATAGTGAGACTGTTAACAGTTCTGCTCCACAATCTGACAAAAACAGCAATATGGTCATCCATCTTACCCACTCAAACATACATGCAATTATATCAAAAGGGTAAAATTAAACACAACAAAACAGAACAAAGCGGATCACAAGAAAGCAATGTAAGAGACATAAATTTCTCAAATATGAGTTCTTAACATAGGTCCACAGAGGGAAACCTGAAGAGCCCTGTGTAAACTTCCTCAGTTTAACATTACAGTAAAATATTCACAGTGAAATCAGTGCTGTGCCTTCTAGAGCCCAGTTCAGTGGGCGTGTGCTGATTAAACCCCTTTCTTTACACCCTGCTAATCTGGGATCCTCCTGTGTCAGTCTCCCAGAGTCCTGGGATTACCGGTGTGCGCCGCCTCGCCCAGCCAGCTGCTGGTTTCCGGCCACGTTTCATCATGGTGACACAGGGAAAATGTCCATGTTGGTGTGGCTTCCTTTTTTGAGGGCGAGGTGGGGTTTGAGACAGTCTCGCTGTGTTGCCTCGGCTGGCCTTGAATTCATGGCAGTCCTCCTGCCTCTGCCTCCTGAGGGCTGGAACAACAGGCATCCACCACCACACCCAGCTACAGGTGTCCCTTCCTTCTGATGCAAGGGGCCCAGCCTTCAGCAGTTTCCTAGGGCCTTACCCTGATTGGCTCTGATCAGTGGTGAATACTCCAATCAGGACGAGTGTGCTGAGCCTGAGAGTCAGGGCTGTGCTCTCCGTTGAGACCACACAGCGGAAGCAGTAAGGCGGGGAGTTTTTAGTCCGAGACACATCCTGTACCTGATGCTGAACTGCGTCACAGAAAGCACCAAAGTGCTTCCAAGTGATGATGATGCATAATCTAGGGGAAACGGGAGGAGGAGCAGCCAGGCGTGGTGCTGTATACATGTTTCAGCGCTCAGGAGGCTGAGGCAGGAGGATCTCTGTGAATTTGAGGCCAGTCTAGACTGTAGAGCGAGACCCTGTCTCAAAAAAGCAACCTAGGCTAAGACAGGTTGAGAAATCTGTGGGCTGTGACTCTGCCGTCCCAGGCCCCAGCTCCAGCCTCCATTGTGTTTGATGCATCACTTGTTAAGCTCCTCCAGCTGTGCGTAATTATTCCAGGAGTGGGGGTTCCGGCAGGTGGTTAGTGATGGTGTTGATTGAATAACTGACTGCTGTATTCTTTGGATATAGGAACATCTTTTAAAAGACCAACCAAAAATATCTCAGGACTCAATAATTTATCATTATTTTAAAAACGTGCGTACGTTTTTTGAGACTCTGCTGCCAAAAACAAAACAAAAGTTGAAAATGTGCAAAGTACTTGTTTGTATGAGCTGATCTTTTGCTGGCTCTTTGAAATAAGCATGGCAAGTATTATGTTTCATTTACACATAGCAAGATTCAACTTAAAAGCTGTGGCTGAGGCCTTTGAATCCTAGTGTGCTTTACTGGTGAAAACAGTCACACCCTGCAGCGCAGTCCGCAGAGGTGCATAGGAAGGATGGATTGGTGCCTGGAAGGTGAAGGCGATCAAAGGCGGATGACACTGTTGTAAGGAACTGTAAGGAGCTGGCAGTTTAATCTTAACTGGAAGTTTAAAATAAAACGTAGTTTATGCCAGTGATCTGTTCCTGCCAGCATTCTGTAGCAGAGTGGTACAGAAGGGACATTTTGTCCCCAGACTTAGATATGTACCCATGTGGCATTTAGGGGTCCGGTACTTATCCCCCAAGTAGCAAAAGCTGGTAATTTCTGAGTGTATTCCTTGCACCAGACTGTTTGTAATCAAAAGAAGCCTGGTAGGTGGTAGTCGTGGTGGTCTTTTCGTCTTCAGTTTTTTAGATGGTCTTGCTGTGTAGCCCAGGCTGGCCTTCAACTTCCTGCAGTCCTTCTGCCTCGGCCTTGGCAGTGTAGATGGGTGTTACTCTACAGCTGCCCAGAGAAGTGGAGTGTTACGGGTTAAAAAATTGGTGGTCAGCTTAACACCAGCTGAGCTGAACCAGCTGGCACTGAGCCTGGACAGCCCACCTGAGGGCCGCTGCCAGCATAAAGAGGAGACCTGGAGGGAGGCGCTGTGGCTTCTCCTGAGTGTTGATGTTTGGAGCGGTGGGCTCTCCTGGAGGAGCTTGTTTTTGCTCCCCTGATAGGAACTCAGCTGTTATCACCAGAAGAGCTCGGGACCTTGTCGCTGAGAGTGGCTGTGGTTCACTTTGGGGCAGCTCTGGTCCGTCCTTTGAGCATTGCTTCGTGGCTCCAGAGGGGAAGATGTGTGCTGTTTAATCTCCAGGAGTTTGTCACGTTGGCTTCCTGATATGAACTCGGCTGATATGTCCTCATCTTCGGAGGAGCTCAGGACCTCACTGTCACTGAGGATGGCTGTGGTACTTTTCAGGGCAGCCCTGGTCCTTATTTTAAGCGTTGCTTTTTGGCTCCAGTGTAGAACCCTCAACCTACTGGCACAGCTCCTTCAGCCTGCTGGCACAGACTTTCTAGTTTCCACTGCTGAACCTTGGGCCTTCCCAGCACAGAACCGTGAAGCAGACTTTCATGAGTCATTGTCATGGCCTGTAGGTCTTCAGCTGGACTCATGCAGGACATTGCTGTGGGATCCAGGCCCTCAGCTGGTCCTTAGCGTTGCAGACAGATTTCCTGCACTTTCTTGTGTTTAACTCTGGGTGACCATCATAACATAGTATTACAAATTCTGTGTTCGGCATGTAATTGTTCTCCGTGCAACTCCTGACGACAACATTAAGCAACTGCTAAGCGGCTTCCCACAGTCATGCGATGATCAGGCCTTCCTGGCCGGCGGGAGATGCGGCCCCAAGGCAGGGCCCTGGTGTCCAGACTGGCACTGACCCTGATGTTCCCCGCTGCAGGAGTCAGGAAAGGAAACGCGAAGGAAGAGGTGGCCCCCTCAGTGGACTGTCTGTTTTGCTTTTCAGAGACTTTCTCCAGATGCCTCCGAGAATGTGGCGAATTGTAATGAAGAGCCACTGCTCAGAAAGAGCTCCCGCCGATTCGTCATCTTCCCCATCCAGTACCCTGATATCTGGAAGATGTACAAGCAGGCGCAGGCGTCCTTCTGGACGGCAGAGGAGGTAGGTGACACGTTGTCCAGCACGGCGCTCCCCTTCTGTGCCGAAAGGAGCTGGGAAGCTGTAGCCGGGACACACTGGGTAACATCACTTAGAAAGGCCAGGGACACAGCTCAGTGGCTGGGAAGGGTGAGATCCTGAGTTTGAGTCCTGATGCCAAACAAAACAAAAAATCAGTTAGGAAACAAGGCTTGGACTTACCAAGATGAAGTACAGTGTTCTCCAATCTCGTACAGTGAACTACTCTGTAGAAGCAAGGTTCATACTGCAAAAAAGTACCTCATTCTGCCAGATTTTTACATTTTATTTTTTGTTCAAATAGCTACACTGTGCTATATCCCGGCCCCCCCCTTTTTTTTTTTTT
>PVJX010008946.1:0-48208 GCA_004027295.1 Dolichotis patagonum | reverse complement strand
TCAGCCTCCCAAGGGCTGGGAGTATAGACATGTGCCACCTTACTCACCACTTGGGAGGCTGAGGCAGGAGGATTATTCTGAGTCTCAGGCCGACCTGTGCTACATAGCAAGATGCTGTCTCAAAAAAAAAATGTTTTTTTTTTTTGAGATAGGATGTCACTAAGTCAATAAATTGTCCAGGGTGAGCTTGGAACTTTTTTTTTTTGGTACCGGGGATCGAACTCACGACTGTGTGCTCGCAAGGCAGGCACTTACGCCACTGAGCTAAATCCCCAGTCCAAGCTTGGAACTTTCAGTGCTTCTGTCTCAGCCTCCCAGAATGCTGAGATCAGGGGTGTGTGCTGCTGAACCTAGCTGTGATTCAGATTTTTCCAGTTGGGCGAGGGTTGATATTGGGGATTGAATTTAGGGCCACTTGTGCTGAGCTATGTTTCCAGCTCTGTATATATTTTATTCTGAGACAGAGTCTCAAAAAAATCACTAAATTTCCCAAGCCAGGTTTGAACTTGTAATCCTCCTGCCTCAGCCTCCCCGAGTGCGGGATGAGAGGTGTGGACCACCACACCTGCCTGATTTTCCTGTTTTTAAGTGGAGTTTTGGTTGCCTTGGCTGAGTAGGACTCAACTGTACCTCAGGTCAGCAGAGTGAGCAAAGCCGCAGCTGCATGGAGCCGAGCCACATGTGGGAGGCTGCAGGAGTCCTGCTGTCCCTGCTGCGGTGGCGTCAGGCACCGGGGGACATGGTGTGCCCCTGCGGTGTGGCTCAGGGGTGGGTGCCACACCCCGAGGTGACGGCCAGCCTCCTGGAGCTGTCAGTGGCACGAGTAGCCCACCCCAGCACGCGCGCCTGGGTTCACCCACGGCAGAACCCTTCCTCCTGGTGGGACGTTAACCTCCCTCTTAGGAAATGAGTGGATTTCTGACACCTGACCCTTGTGCAGGGACCTGGGTCACTCCACAGTCACCCAAGGGGCTCGTGGGGTTTCATGGGACACGGATGGGTCCTGTCCAGCATGCTGAGCGTGCCCTGTGTGGGTGTGCGGAGATGCTGCGCACTGCGTGCGCACTGCATCCTGTGGGTGTGCGCACACCTGCTCCGCGTGCCCTGGAGCTGGATGGCGGCCTTGGCCTCTCCGCGTCCTCCTCGGTCAGGTGGGCTTAGACTACCAGGCTGGTTGGATCGTTAAGATTGTTGAGATTTTTTGCTTCTTTGTTTGGTGTTCTGAGGGAGAGTCTTGCTTTGTAGTCCAGGCTGGCCTCCAACTCGTAGCGATCCTCCTGCCTCCTGCCTCAGTCTCCGGAGTGCTGGGATGACAGGCCTGCGCCACCCCGCGAGGCTCAGCTGAGATGTTTCGAGTGGTAGTTGGCACTGAGTAAGCACTGAATAAATGTAAACTACTGTATTATTTCACACAAAGAGTGGGGTGGGCAGATTTAACCTGGAAATCATACAGGCGCCAGACTAACTGCAAAGGTCACCTTTGTTGGACTGGTGACCTTTGCTGTGTTGTAGCTGACATACAGAGTTAAAAAATGTAAACCAAAGCAAGCCCTCCCTGCCCCTGCCACACCTGAGTGTCCCCAGCCGCCTGTGGTTTTCAGTGTTTTGTAAGACACGGTCCAGGGGACGCACAGGTGGCTTTTTATTTGATTGTGTGGAAAGGTCCTTGGGATACTTGGGACTCTGAAATTCATTTGGAAATGCCATTTACTTTCCACAGTTGTCATAAATGTCCTGTTACAAGTAAGAAGCACTAATTTTTACAAGCTAAAATGCATAGGTTGGCACACACTTTGCAGGAAGATTGAAATACACGTTGTAAAGGGAAGTCAGATACTTTTTAGCTCACTGGTTTTACAGTCAGACAAATTATGTAAATTACCATGTTATCAGCTTTAGGCTTATGTTCCCTGGTACTGTAGATTGAACCAGGCAGCTATTTGAACACCTTGTCCCCAGCCCTGTGCTTATTTTGAGACTGGTCTCGCTGAGTTGCCCAGGGTGGGCTCAAACTTCTAGTCCTCCTGCCTCAGTCTTTCAGGTAGCCGAGGCAGGCATCACCACATCCCGCCAGGACTCTTTTGTGAAGTCGGTGACTGCATGTAATTTCCAGGCAGTGAACTTGATGCAGAAGGCAGAGGCTGGGGCGTGGCGAGTGTTTCTAAAGTTACCTGGGCAATTTCGGTGATCACCCAGTGTGTTAGGGTTCCAGTGCTGTGACAGAACATCAGAGAAAAACAGCTCACAGAAGAGGGAGGGATGGGGAATGGCTCCAGGCACCTCACTTCCTCTGGGCACCCCTCCAAGGCTTCTCCACCTCTGCACCTTTGAATAAGCCCCTCTCCCGACCCGGCTTCAGGAGGAGTGGTGGGGGAGCGCGGGTCTTGGGGGGCCGTGACGCCGCTGGCTGGGGGGGGGCGGGAAGACCCTGAAGCTGGCCCCTCCCCGCCAAGCCCCTGTGCCCTGCTCAGGGGGACCCCAGCCCCCTAGGACAGCAGCCGGGGCTGCGGAGGTGGTAATCTGACCACAGGGTTACAGCCATCAATTTTGCCAGATTCTAGTGCTTCACTGCTGGCTCCAAGGACTAGTTCTGGTAAACGTTTCCAGAAACAGCATTCCCGGCGAAGCCCTACCTGCGAACCACTTTGGAGCCTGGGTGGGTGCCTGCCCAGTGGGTGCCTGCCGGCAGTGGCTGCGGTGGAGTAGGTCAGTAAAGGCGCACCCCCGGTTGGTTGAAGGCGCGGAGCTCTCTAGTTGGTGGTAACGGAGGGGGTCAGATACTGTGGCGGCGGCTGCTGAAGCAGGCGTGGTTTATTTACCCTTCTTCTGGACCAATGTGTGTTCTCTTCCTGCTCTGTCCCTTTCTTCCTTTGCTTCAGTGACAAGAGATCATTTAATTGTAAGTACCAAGTGTGTGTTGGCCAGCTTCGCCGTTAGCCAGACAGTCGGACTCTTTCAGTGTTTAATTTCCTTTTAAATGAGCGTTACTGGGTGTATCTAAGGTGTACAGCATGGAGTCGAGGTGTTCATACATAAGCAAGCGTGGTGGCCTGTGCCTTTAATCCCAGCTGCCTGGGAGGTTGAGGCAGGAAGATCAGAAATTCAAGGCCCGTTTGGGCAACTTAGTGATACCGTCTCAAAATAAAGTGGAAAAAATAGATCCCTAGCTCAGCCATGCAGTGCTTGCCGAGAGTTGTGGCGTGGTGTCTCCCCAAGGCCCCGTGCAGCCTTAGGTGGGGCTTCTCAGAGGTGGCTGGATCGGGGTGTGATGCTGGGGCTACTGATGGTGCAGTGCTAAATTAAGGCTGCCCCTGCCTGGGCGCCAGAGCCGCTCGCCCCACTGGTGGGAGCCCGGAGAAGATGCCAGGTGGGAAGGCGGGGCAGGCAGCGGGTGGGGTCACTTGCTTGCTGCCTGCTGCCTGCCCTGCTTTGCCACCAGCTGTTTCTCCTCTGCTGTGATCCTCTGCCCTGCCACCCCTCCCTGGAGCCGGCCAGCTGTGGACTGAAACCTCTGCCGACCGAGCTAAATAAACCTTTCCTCCTCTAACTTCGGGTGCTGCGTGTTTTGTCTCAACAGTGAGAGAGAAGTAACTGAGACACCCGGCATGTGCGAGGCCCTGGGTTCAATCCCGGGGTGGCAAAGACAGGAGAGCAGAGCCTCCCGCTTGAGGTGTCTCAGTGGGTGTGTTTATATGTGTGTAACCTGTAAATACGACGTTATGTGTGATGAGCATAAACAGGTCAGTGTGCCTGTCATCTCACGGTAGTGGCCCATTTTCTCCCCTGTGCTCAGAGTAGCTGTATTCTCGTTTAACAAATGCCCAATACAATGCACCATTTTCACATGATGTTTTTGTTCTATTTTGTCTCTTTCATGTGTGGTTTTGTAGGTTGTCTTGAGACAAGTTCTCACTATACCTCGGGCTGGCCTCCGGCCTTCTTGTCCAGACCGGCCTTAACTTGGGATCCCCCTGCCTCAGCCTCAGAGGGTTGGGTGCTGGGATTATAGGCAACCCTGTGCTGCTAGCTGCTGTTTGGTCTTCTCGTGATGTTAATGTTTTTTTCCTAATGGGTGTTTAGTTTTCCGGACACCAGCTGTTGGTTAACATTTTGAAAATTTCTTTGCCCCAGGTTGACCTGTCTAAGGACCTGCCCCACTGGAACAAGCTCAAACCAGAGGAGAAGTATTTTATTTCCCACATCTTAGCCTTTTTTGCAGCCAGCGATGGAATTGTAAATGAAAACTTGGTAAGATTTTTGTTATATTGTACTGATGTTCCATTCAGCAGTTAATTACAATAATGTCAGTAAGATCATTGGATTGAGCCCCAGAAAAGATGCCTAAATAATAGACAAAGTGAAGCAGCTTCTTTGGAAAATGTTTTTCTGCTGAAGCACTAGAGGAAAGGATAGATTTATGTCTGTGGACAAACAATATATCATACAGTCAAGTGTGGATTGTGTCAGTCGGACCAACATGCAGCCTTTGCACTTTCGGCTGTGTGTGTGAGTGTGTGTGTATTTGGAGGCAGGCTCTCACTGTGTGCCCCAGGTTGGCTTTGAACTCGTGGCAGTCCTCCTGCCTCGGCCTCCTTCCCAAGTGCAGGGATTACAGGTGTGCATCACCGTGCCCACCTTTTGGGGTTTTTTTATTCTCTGACAATAAACCTAATAGAAAACGTGCCCCTTAATACCATCCACAGCTCTGTATAGAGTGCTGAGTTCCAGCTTCCCATGTAAAACCTGCAGTGAGCCAGGGGTGTAGCTCAGTAGCAGTGCAGTTGAGGCCCTGGACTTGGTCTCCAGTGCCTGTAACCAGTCACTGTACAAGGCTGGGACAGGAGGACAGAAGTTAGAGCTTAGTCTGGGCAACTTATCCACTCAGTCCCTGCTGCAAAATTAAAAATTTTTGCAAAGGACTGGGATGCCGCTCTGTGTGAAAGCCCAGTGCCACTAAATAAATAATACAGACTCGTGTCTGGTTGATCAGGAGGCATAGCTCTGGTTAGAGGGAATAAAGATATGAGCGTCCGGCATGGAGTAGAAGAGTCTCTTCATGGGTTGCTGTGCCTTCAGAAAGGGGCTTCCACACAGCACAGCCACTGTTGGTGGGTGTCTCTGATTCGATGAGGCAGGAGAATCACTGTGAGTCATAGCCAACTGGGCTGCATAGTGAGACCCTTCTCAAAGCAAAAAAAAATAAAATTTGTTCAGCTTTGCCGCCAGTGTCTCCAGGGACAGATAATTCACTCAGCAGACGCACTGGGGCGGCTGGGCGGCCGAACAGCGCTGCCTGAGCCCCTGCTTCTGACGGCCCCGGGAGCTGGGAGAGCCGCGCGGACGGTGTCCCTCTTCCTCAGGTGGAGCGCTTTAGCCAGGAGGTGCAGGTCCCCGAGGCCCGCTGCTTCTATGGCTTCCAGATCCTCATCGAGAACGTCCACTCCGAGATGTACAGCCTGCTCATTGACACCTACATCCGGGAGCCCGAGCAGAGGTACGGCGCCCGGGGCTGCCACACAGCCCTGGCCCGCTGGGCCCAAACACATGTTGGGGATGGCTGCCCAGACGTGGGCCTTTGAGTGTTAGCTTCCTGATGCTCAGTGGAGCACACTCTCATCCATGCAGCTCGGGAGGCTGAGGCAGGAGGATTGCAAGTTGACGGCCAAGCTGGGCCAATTAGTGAGACCCTGCCTAGGCCTGGGGAGTAGTTCAGAGAGCCTGGGTTCAATTCCCACCCCGTCTCCCAAATAATGTGCTGGATGAAAGAAAACTTACATAAACTAGTTAACCTGTGGCTACGGTACAGTGTATTAAAAACCTGTTTATTAACACATTGTTTAAAAACTATCTGCCTTTAGTTGATTATGTATGAGTCTGTATCCAAACCATTAATTTGAGTTGCTGTTTGCTTGTTGTTTTTGAGATAGTGTCTCCCCATGCAGTTCAAGCTGTCCTTGAACTCACTATGTAGCCCAGACTGGCCTTGGACTTGTGACCATCCTCCTGCCTCATCCTCCCAAGTGCTGGGATGACAGGCATATGCCACCACATCCAGCACAATTATTGTCGTTGATTAAATTATTAACAGTTTTTCCATTAAGAAAAGCAAATGAGGGTTGGGGATTTAGCTCAGTGGCACAAGTACCTGCCCAGCAAGTGCCAAGTTGTGAGTTTGATCCCCGGTACCACCAAAAAAGAAAAAAAAAAAAAAGAAAAGAAACAAAAGCAAATGACCTGGGCAGATAGTGCACGCCTGTAATCCCAGTACCTGGAGGCTGAGGCAGGAGGATCACCACAAATTCAAGGCCAGCCTGGGCTACACAGTGAGTTCAGAAACCACCTGAACTATATGGTGAGACTGTCTCAAACTGAGGGGAAAAAAACAAAGCAACAAATGAGTGACTTTTTCATGAATTCTTTTGTTTTTACAGGGATTTTTTATTTAATGCAATTGAAACAATGCCATTCGTTAAGAAAAAAGCAGACTGGGCCCTGCGGTGGATAGCAGACAGGAAGTCCACTTTCGGTTTGTCGCGCTACTTTCTGCCTCCTTGGATTTGCCTTGGGCTCTGAAATTGTTTTCTGTGGGGTCACTGTTTGGAAAAGGTTGCCGTAGTTCTCTCCTGGGTCTTCTCTAGAATCCTGTTTAGCTATGATTAGAGACTGGTGGTAAGAAAGCTGCTGTTTATCCTATATTCGAAGGAGCATTTTGTTGGTTTGAGACGGGGTCTCACTGCGTAGCCCAGGCTGGCCTTGTGGTCCCAGCCTCCTGGGTGCCGGGTTCTGCCCTGCACTGTGTGTTCTGTTTGGAGTTTGGAAGTTAAGATGTCAGCGCCCATTGTAACAGGCGAGTTAACGCCAGTCACACAGCCGCTGAGATGAGCATTGGCGCGATCTGCGTTTGTATTTGCTTTTAAGAATGTTTATCTTAGAACAGCAGGACCACACCTCTTCCCCAGTACTCGGGAGGCTGAGGCAGGAGAATCACCTCAAGTTCGAGGCCAGCCTGAACTACATAGAGTTTAGAGCAGCCCAGACTACATAGCAAGACTGTCTGGAAAAAAAAAAGCAAAATACAAACGAGAACGAGTGTCGTAGAGGTGTGGAGTCCCTCACATCCGTCCCTGTGAGCACGGAGGGCTGCCCCGGGGGGGCAGGCAGACCTCCATGGTCTGGGGCCAGAGCTGGGAAAGTGGCGACTCATGTCTGTAAAGTTGCAGAGGTCCGAGGTCCCGTGCCGCTCCGCAGGTGACCGTTCTGTCTCACAGGGGAGAGAGTGGTGGCCTTCGCGGCCGTGGAGGGCGTGTTCTTCTCGGGGTCCTTCGCAGCCATCTTCTGGCTAAAGAAGAGAGGCCTCCTGCCCGGCCTCACCTTCTCCAACGAGCTCATCAGCAGGGACGAGGTGAGTGCCAGGCCGCCCCCGGCTCGGGTGGGTTGGGGTCCATGTGGGTGCGTCTGCCTTCCTCCCTGGGGACAGCTGGCGAGAGTGCAGGGTGGCCTTGGGTGTGACAGCTCCCATCTGACCTCGCCTGTTTGCTGGGCAGTCTTTTTTTTTTTTTTTAAGTTTTTTGTATTTATAATATATACCTTGATTTGTCTTTTTTCCCCTCCCACCTCCTCCTTTTAAGCCCTCTTCCCCTCTATTTGCAAAGCTCTGTTTCCATTTTATCCTTTTCTCATTATTTTCCTTTTCCCTTCCTTTCTTCCCCCTCCCTCGTTCCCCTTTCCTTTTGAACAGTTTCTTTGCATTTCATCATATCTCTTGTACAGTTTGGTTCTTGTTTATACTTTCAGTTTCTCACACTGGCGAGACCATGCAGTATTTACACGTGTGTCTTGATTTCTTTGTCTTGAGAGTGTGGTCTCAGGGCCCATCCATTTAGCAGTAAATGTGTCATCCTCTGTGGCTGAGCAGGGCTCCATGCGTCTTCTCTATCCATGCCTTGGTTGATGGGTATTTGGACCGCTCCCAGGACTTAGCTGTCACAAACTGTGCTGCTGCAAACCTGGGTGTGTCTATTGCTGTGGAATATGCTTTTAATTCTTTTGGGAAGATTCGAAGAAGGGGAACAGCGGGGTCACGTGGGGCCTCTAGTCCTAGTCTTGGGGCCTCTAGTCCTAGTCTTGGGGAATCTGCACACTGATTTCCACAGTGGCTGCACTAGTCTATACTACAAAGAATCAACAACTGGGATCTCGTCTTACTAAAAAGCTTTTGTACAGTGAACAAGATTGCCAACAGAGCAAAAAGACGACCCACAGAATAGGGAAAGATTTTAACTAGTTGGTCCTCAGAACATATAAAGAACTGAAAAAAATGAGATGCCCTAAGTTCAAAGACCCACTCCAAAAATGGTCCTCTGAGATGAAGAAGCAGAAAGAGCAAATAAATATGTGAAAAAATGTTCAACATCACTGGCCATTTGAGAGATGCAAATTAAAACAACGCTGAGTTCCACCTCCCTCAACCCCCAAATCGACCGCCATCAAGAAATCAGCCTAGAACATGGCCGGCGAGCAGACAGTGCAGCTGCTGCGGACCGGTGGGAGGTCGTTCTGGCAGCCTGGGCTCATTTACCTCCTCACTCTGTCTGTCCTCGGAGAGATCAGTTTTAAAAGCCACCTCTGAACAAGGAAGGGGGGCAACCCTCTAGTGTGCACATCTCTGCAGGTCTGATCTTGGGGGATGCACACTTCAAATGGCCGCAAGCAGAGGTCAAACAAGCTACACAAGGACGCCAGAGAGAGAGCCCACTGCTCTGAACTGGCACCGCCTGCCATGGAGCCGGCTGGCCCGAAGCCGCTCCGGACCCGGGCTGCATCAGTCAACAAACAGAGTTCATTCTGAGGTTCGAAGCAGTTCCAACCAAAATCCCCACAGGACTGTATGTAACTTAAAAACTAATCTGGAAGAACAGATGGGCAGGACCTGATAAGGATGCTATTTTTGCCCCTCAAATCCACTTTATTTCAAGGATAAAAGATTTTTCAAACCACATCAATTGGGGGCAACAGCGTTACACACACTGTGCACTGTCAGCCCCAAATCCTTCACCCAGAGCACAGGACATCCGCCTTCAACCGTCCAAACACCACCAGCACAAACATTTCTCTTCAGTGACCTCAGGGAAATTCTGGTAAGAAAGCTTTAAATAGGAATGTTCTGACATTTATTCTACCAATTATTAAAACATATACAACTACAATAATTGTTACGATGAAATCTGACAGATAATCACTGCAGCAAAAAAAAAAAAAGCCAGGAAACAGATTTTATATAATAGAGGACAGTCAAGTCAGTGGAGAAAGGATGGATTACTTAATACTGAAAACTGAAAAACCTTTCCAAGAATGTTGAAACTAAAATTAAGTTAAAACCAGGCATGGTGGCACACACCTGCAATCCCAGCACTTAGGAGGCTGAGGCAGGACAACTGCCTTGATTGAGATCAAGTAAGTTCAAGGCCAGTCTGAACCACACAGCAAGACCCAGTCTCAAAAACCAAAATAAACAAAATCAAGTTAAAATTCTAACTTTATACTATTACACTGTACTTAAACTAAACAGGTTCCAATTGCATTTAGGGAGCTAAATGTTAAAAAGCCAAGAAGAAAATGTGTGACAGTTTAACTTCACTACAGAGGTAGATCACATAAAATATGCAATGTCCCCCTTCCTTGGTCGCCGCCAGGTCGTTCCGGTGTCACTGTGAGGTGCTGACTGATGTCCTTGGCGTCTGGTGACTGTGCTGGGAATTCCGCCCTCTTCCTGCCTGAGGCCTGGGTCCTGGCTGTGGGGTGACTCTCTGAGGCCCCTTCTGTTCCTCCTCCCGGGCATGCACGTGCTGCCCCACCTGGCAGAGCTGTGTGCAGCTCGGTTCCACTGTGCTCTGCTTCGGCCGGGTCAGCCATCCTCCCCCCGCTTTCCGTTTTCACTGCTCGGAATCTGTTTGTGTTTTGAGGTGTGTCTGTGTGCACATGCGTGTGTGTACACACAAGTGCCTGTATGACGCTAGGGATCGAACCCAGAGCCCTATGCGTGCTAGCTGTACCATGGGGCTGTATCCCCAGCCCTATTTTCAAATTTATTTTGAGTTGGGCGTGTTGTCGCATGCCTGTAATTCCAGCACTTTGCTGGTTGGGGCAGGGAGAGTACCAGTTTGAGGTCACCTGGGCTACGTAGTGTGTTCAAAGCCAACCTACCTACAGAGTGAGATCTGTCCTCAAAAAAACCAAAAAAATTTATTTTTAGAAAGGATCTCACCGTCTTGCCCAGACTGGCCTTGAGATTTTGAGTCTCCTTCCTTAGCCTTCCTAGTAGCCTCCTGCCTCAGCCTCCAGAGTAGCTGGGATTGCAGGTGTGGACCCCCATGTCCACGTCGAGCTGGTCTTACTAATATAAATGTTCTTTTTGAAAACTCTGAGTGCGTTTCATCAGTTCTTTAAATATTGCTCAGTATTTTTGAAACATTTTAAATTTTTTTGGTATTTAAAAGTGAATGAATTTCACTTTGACTCTTATGGTTTGTTTCCCTTCCCAAAATGCTTTTGGCTCCAGATCTGTAAGTTAATTGTCAATTGTTGATGAGCTGTGGTTTGCTGGCATCGACAGTTTTGAACTACAAGTCACCAAGCTTGCGTTCAGTGGGGCTGGAAGGCCCTGGTGCCTCCCGGACGCCCACCTGGTCCCCAGCACCTGTGTCTTCAGGGGCTGATGGCCAAGGTGTGTGACTCTGGGCTCGTCCTGTTTTTCAGGGACTTCACTGCGACTTTGCCTGCCTGATGTTTCAGTACCTGGTGAATAAGCCTTCTGCAGCCAGGGTCAGGGAGATCATCGTGGACGCCGTCAGAATCGAGCAGGTAAGGAGGGACGCTTGTGGTGTCTTCGCATGTCTCTCTCCTTCAGGTGATCATACCGTTGATAGAGCATGCTTAGTCTGTCATGTAGCTTTTAGTTGTTTTAGACTTTGAGATGAGGTCTCACTGTGTTGCCCTGGCCGCCTGCAGACGGGCCCAAGAGACCCACCCGCCTGTGCCTCCCGTCACTGGGCTGTTGCCCCTGGCTGTAGCTTTTATTTTTACATTTGGGGGGTTATTTAGAGATGTGGTCACTGTGTAGCCCAGGCTGGTCTCAAAGCCATGGTGATCCTCCTGCCTCGGCTCCCTGAGGTCTGGGACTGCAGGCGTGCATGCTGTGCCCAGCTATATAGTAGTATTATATGTGACTTGTGAAATTGTCGTTTTGCAAACCACAACAAGTGTCAGCAAGTTTGTGTAGTGGGTTTGGCAGTACTGACTCTTGATGTATCGCAGTTTTTATATCAGTTTGTAATTTGGTTTATAAGTTGGTCTTTGTTATAGAGTTTTCTGTGTAAGTAAAATCTGTGACTTTTCTGTCCATTTTGGTTTTGGGCTGTGACGAGTTGTGTTGATTATTGTAGCTTTGGATTTCCAGATGCTTAGTGCGGCCGCTGGTGGTTTCTTTCTTGTGCTCTCCTAGCTAGCAGGCCGCTGGGTGGCTGCGTGCTGTGTGCAGGGTGCCCGTGAAGTTGGATGTGACAGTGGGTCTGGGAAGAGGCGCTTCCCTTGGGGCGCAGAAGGGTCGGGACTGAGAACACCGGATGCCTCACTTTGGGTTCTGTTACTGCTTTGAAGAACTAGTTTATTTTAAAATCTGCTTCACTGTATAACACCACCTAGGCGTGACTTTCACATTGGAGGGGAAAAGCTGTTTGCTTTTGGTTCCTCTGGTCATTTTGAGAACTTAATGCCGAGTGGTCAGGGTGTTCGTATTTTCCTCTGTCAATACTTCAGCATGGTCTTTCCTTGTGGTTGGAGTTTGCCTTCGTCCCAAGCCCTCACCCCAATCTTTGTAAGTCGAGTCCCTCCCATCCACGTCCTGCCACCATGACCGCTGTCTCTGGACCTTTTTCTTGATGTTTCGGAAGGAGGCCTGTCTGCCCTCCTGAGAAGGCGTCTGGGTGCGTGCCCTCCGCCTGCTGCTTCCTGTGGGGGTCTGTGTTGGTTTTTGCTCTCTGAGGGGGTGTGATAGGGTGACTGAACAGGACCTTAGTAAGCCTCTTAGAAGTGCCCGTTCCCGCCTGGCCTCTGCACTTCATGCCTCTGTTTACGCCCAGGAGTTTCTCACGGAAGCCCTGCCCGTTGGTCTCATCGGGATGAACTGCGCTTTGATGAAGCAATATATCGAGTTTGTGGCAGACCGGTTACTTGCGGAACTGGGATTCTCAAAGGTAAGGGGTCGGGAAACTGCCAGCTAACATGGTGTAGTCAGTAAGGTCCATGAAATACGTTTCACTGAAATCATTTGTAATCCACAGTTCTCTACTTTTAAAGTATCCACTATAGAGACTTGATTTGTACAAAAAAATTGTTTATAAAATCCTTTGAAACCTAAAACTTAGAAGTAGGAGGCACTGATAAATGTTAGAACTCATGAGCTCAGTAAATTAGTAATAATTGCAGGTATGTATTTAAGTGTATTTTCAAATAATTGGGTTTCAGGTACACACATGTACCTTCCTATAGATTCCCACGTGCTTCTAATGTAGTTTGGGGGGCAGGCACTGTTAAACAGGGCGTAATTGTTAAAAAGACATTAACTGCCGGATGTGGTCGCCCTCTGAGCCCAGCACTCGGTAGACTGAGGCAGGAGGATCACTGTGAGTTCAAGGCCAAGGGCTCTATGGCAGGTCAAGGCCTGAACTACGTAGACAGGGAGGCGCTGTGTCAAAAACCAAACAAGCCAAACAAAATGCAAGGAAGACATCAGCTGTCCTGGTTTGGCCCTTTTCCTTTCCCGCTCTCCGCAGTGCTGGCCTCCGGCGCAGGGCCCCAGGGGTCCTCCCCTAGCTGCTTGCCCCTGGGCTGCATCCCGGCTTTCATCAGCTCTCTGGACCCCGTTGTTCTTCTCTGTGCTGCTCTGGGTCAGGGCTGGCTGGTGTGCCTCCGTGTCCAGAGGAACTTGGGTGCCCATGGGATGCCCGGCTTCGTCTCATCCCACCGGTTCCTAGCTGGGAGCACTTGGCAGGGGCTCAGCCGCCACCTAGTGAGTGGCCATAAAACAAGGCCAGAGAGCACCCAGGGATTTGTGACCTGGACCCCAGGTCACTCCTGGCCTGCAGTGAACGCCCACTCAGTGGTCCCTGCAGGCTCAGAGATATGCACCAGTGGGGCTTCCTCCGCTCCACTGTGGGGTGCAGGATTTGCCCGATGAGGAGGCACAGGCCTGTGATCCCAGCACTCAGGAGGCTGAAGCAGGAGGATCTCTGTGCCTTAGAGGCCAGCCTGTGCTACATAGCGAGATCCAATCTCAAAAAAAGAAAAAAGATGTAAGTACATGGCACGCAATCACCCAGTTAAAATCTTAGGCTATTCAGAATTGCGCAGCTTGAGCAGCAGTCTGTTTTAGAACATTTCTGTCACCCAGCAGAAACTCTGTCCCCGTCAGCCATCACCTGCTTCCCTGTCCTCCCTCACCCTCTTGGCCCCCGAGTTAGGCCGCCTTTCCTGTCTGTCTAGCGTTGCCTGTTCTGTGTATTCTGGGTTTGAGGTTTTGAAACAAGGCTGGCCTTGGGTTCTTGGCCCGTCCGCCCCGGCCTCCTGATGGTAGGACTCAGTGCAGTCGTGCGTGTGTGCATGCGTGTGCCAGGTTGGCGTGGGTGGCTCAGCGCTTGGCTCTGCGCTCTGCGCTCCTCTGCAGTGCTCTCGGGGTGTCGTGCTGTGCGCGAGTCCTCCCCCTCCTCGTGGCCTGTGGGTTTCATTCACTGGTTGATCAGCTCACAGGCAGGCGAGTTGTGTCTGCCTAGGGCCGAGGTGAGCACTGGCGCCGCCGTGTTCCTGGGTCAGCTCTGTGTGGCCTGTGTCACTGTGCTTGGATGTGAAGGGCGTGGCCTCGTGGGATCTGTGGTGGCTTCTCGCCCACTCTGCCGAGGGACCACGGCCTGCGGCTCTCCACTCCCTGTGGCTCCTGTGGGTTCTGGAGTGTGCAGCCCTCCCTCCCGGACAGGTGTGGTGGCCTGGGTGGGTGGTGCAGATGGTCCCCAGCAGCCTGTAGCCTCAGGCCTCTCTGTGGGCTGTTGCCTCTGGGCGTCTTCCCCGAGGAACCCTCTCCCGCAGCGGGCCGTAGGGTTGATCCTGGCTGTTGTGGATCAGTCTGTGGGCTCGTCACCCGTGCAGTGGCCTCTGCCATGCTGCAGCCCCGATGGGTACTGCCTCTGCCCCGCTGTCCCCAGCTCTGCTGCTTGAGTTCAGGTCTCTCTTGCTGGTGATGACATCCAGGACTAGCATTTGTCTTTCTGCCCGAGCAAGGTGTTCTGCAGCCAGTAGCCAATCATTTTCTCGTGACCAAGACACCTCCTCCAGGCCATGGGTGTTGCCTGCCATTTGTCACCTGCCCATGGCACCTGGGAGCAGAGCCCCGAGAGACACCACAGGCCTTGGAGCTCTTGGCCATGAACGTCCTTTCTTTGGGTATCCAAGATTCTGTTTCCTGAAAGAGTCTTTCCGTCCGCAGTCCTCCTTAGCGTAGCAGAGTTGGCCATGTAGCTTCCTGAGGTCAGAGGGTGACCTTAGTCCTCTGAGCACTGACTGGGTCGCCTCAGGACTCGTGGTTGTGTGTGACCAGGCGGCAGCAGGAGACCTGGGCGCAGGCGTGTGTGTGTTTCATCATCATCTTTTTGTCATTTTTGCCCTTCTTGGGAGATACAATTTGACTTCTTCGGAATATTTTACAACATTTCTTTTCCTTTTCAGGTTTTTCAGGCGGAAAATCCCTTCGATTTTATGGAAAACATTTCTTTAGAAGGGAAAACAAATTTCTTTGAGAAGCGAGTTTCCGAGTATCAGCGTTTTGCAGTGATGGCAGAGACCACAGATAACGTCTTCACTTTGGATGCAGACTTTTAAGGCTTTGCCTTTTGGAAACCGTGTAACCCTCTCATGGATAAACTATGGTCTGGTTTTTTTTTTTTTTTTTTTTTTTTTGCTTAAACAAACCTTGAAAATATTTCCCTGCAGGAAATGGAAGTTTGATCGAAATCTGCAACCAAATTCTAACAAGATGGATTTACACAAACGCACTCTGATCCGAGGGTGTGACTATGCTTTTACCGTTTTCCCTTGGCCCTGCAGTGTAGGGTAGCCCTGATTAAGACCATGTGGCCCAGGGTCAGGTGGGGTGGAGGTTCCGGCCTTCCTGCCCGTGACGCTTAGCGGCGAGTCAGCTCATCTCCTCCTGTCACTGTGCTTACCTCGAGGGGGTGAGGGGTCGGGCGCATCCCCACCAGCTTGGTTGGTGGCCATGGTGTGGACAGAACGACCCCCTCGTCTCACAGTGACCGTGCTTCTCCACGGCCTTGAGGCCCGGCATTAACGGGCTCCTTCACGTTTGGGGGAAGAGCACAAGGATCTCGTGGGAGGAGCGTGGTTCCCGTGGGTGTGAGGTGGCGACTTTGTGTGTCCCAGGAGGTTGTGCTTGCCGCTCTGGGAGGCACTGAGGAGAGGAATTGCGGTGGCCCTCAGCGTGGACCCCAGGCAGGAGGAGGGAAGGGCAGCTCTTGTCGGGTGTAGCCCGCACAAACTGGCTGCGTGGGCTCCCCCACAATGTCTCGGAGCTGTGCGGCCCTCTGGATTTCTCGTGAGACCCAGGGTCGTGGGGGCCCGGGAAGTTGGGCACCCGCGTGTTGTGCCCTCCTGAGACTGCACAGTGGGTGCCTTGGGCAGGGGATGGGGATCAGGGGGATGGTGTGGATTACAGAGCGTGGCAGTCTGAGAAGGTGCTGCTCTCCCGAGAAGCACCCCTTTAACACCGGGGCGCAGACATCACGACGCGGGGGGCAGGGCCTGGGCTGCCGCCCCTTCACCTCGGGGTGGCCACAGGTCCAGGATCTGCGCGTAAGCGCCCCGCTCACCCTGCAGCTGCCTGGTCCACCGGGAGGGGGCGCTGGTGAGTGCAGAAGGAGTGGCTCAAGGTGACGTCAGGAGGCCGGGCGCCATCCCTGCGGTGTAATCGGGGCTTTTTGAGTATCACCTGTTAAATTTAGTTTGTGCCCTCCATCTTGGTTTGGTTTTGCCCACTTCCTTTGTCAATCCGAGTTGTCACAGAATTAACGTGTACAGCCCTCGGAGGGAGCATCTGGCCGTGGCAGTGGTGTGTGCAGAGGCCTTTCCCCGCTGCTGGCCGGAACCACGCTGCCACCCTCGAGTCCCCTCCATGTCCCCTTCATGTCCCTTTTCTCCTGGGGGGGGACCAGTGCCTTCACAGGACGCTGGCTCACAGGAGCCCGGACATGCAGGCCGAGTCCGAGGTGCTGGGTTTTAACGCACGGCTTTTACTCTGTTCTGTGCCTCCGTGTTGCACTTTTATTCCTTCTGTTTGGTCCTTTGGGTTTTAGATCTTAAAGAATCAAGAAATTACGAAGTTTAATGGCTTACGGTTGAAGAAAATGAAGTGTACATTTGCAGCTTTCCTCTGTTTATACCGCCTCAGTGTCTGAGAGCGCTGTTTAGGGCCCTGGGACCCGGCGGTTCGGGCAGGCTCGCATGTTTAAAACGCTTTGTTGCGATGCGCAGAGCCACAGCCCCGCAGGAGTCGGGGCCGGCGTGGATGGCTGGTGCCCGCTGTGGGGGCATAGGGGCCGCTAACCCCTCTCCATATGGTGGAGCCAGCCGGTCCTGCTGTGTGAAAGGTTTTCAGCCGTCTCATCTTGGAATATCAGATAGCTCTGTTTCCTTGGCTGTGTTTCATTGTGTCTAGAAAAGGTGACCACTAAACAGTGTAGTGGTTTGCACATTGAAAAAGCAGTTTAACTCTGAGAATGAGAATGTTTCCTGTTCTGTTTTGCACTGTGAACATCACAAGGGGCTACCCCAGCATCTCCCTGAGCAGTTCCAGGGCCGGCAGTGGCAGCGCGGCCCTTGGCACCTTCCCTGTAACCTTCTGCCCCTTGGTGGGGGTGAGCTGATGTTCTTGAGGCCTCGAAGAAAGATTTAATCCTTTCAGTCTGGGGCCTTGTTCTCCTAGGTATCTGACAGGGCCTGTAATCTCAGCCACTTGGAAGGCTGAGGCAGGAGGGTTGCTAGTTTGGGGTAATCCTGAGCAACTCAGTGAGACCCTGCCTCAAAAGATAAAAGGGGCTGGTGGCGGAGCTAAGGGATGAGTGCTTGCTTAACACACAAGGCCCTGGGTTCGATTCTCAGTACAGGAAAAAAAAAGTATGTAAAATTGGAAGTCGAGAGTGATTCTTTTTGTACAGTTCATTCACAATATTCTTATTTAATTGTTTTACAGAATTGTTTTGATTTTTCCACGTCTGGTTGGTAAGATTATTTAATGACTACTGTGTGTATAGAAAGCTTTATTAGATGTGGTCTACCTAAATTATTATTTTTGCTAGAATGTGTGAACCAATTCCTCATGTACCCGATCTGTTTTGCCGGGGAGAGCCGTTGTGAGTTATGTGTTGGATTTGTGAGTTGAAATAAACGGTCTGATAGTCATACCACTTCGCGTGTGTTGTTTGCTGGTGGGGCTCTGCCCGCCTGTCGCCTTCCTCTGCCTCCTCCCGTCTCAGGTTCTTGCTGTTCTTGGACTTGGGGACTCAGGTGATGTGCCTGCCTCGGCCTCCCGGGCAGTGAGGCTTGGGTGCAGAGGTTGCCCTGATGGCCTCCCTCAGCAGCCCACGGGACCCAGGAGAACGTGGCGGGGCAGTGGCCCGCCTGTCACCTGCCGTGGAGTCGCCCTGTGACTCCACGTGGCCAGAGCGCTCCCCTGCGGGCTCCATGGGGCAGGGACGGGCATCCCGAGCCCGGTCCTCCTTAGAGTCCACTGTCCCGTCCACAGGGAGTGCTGCTGAGGCAGGAGTAGGTGCAGCCTGGCCCTCCTTCCATGGCCCCAGGAAGCGGAAGCCTCAGCTGAGTCCCCAGAGCAGCGCCCAGCGCCCCGAGGGGCCCTGAGGGTCAAGGGTGGGGAGGCCCATTTGGGGCATTATGGGGATGGGGGTGATGGTGAGGGGGCATGCAGGTGACTGGCACAAACCGGATAAAGCAGGTTGGGGGGCCAGGGGAAACCCCTGTGCTGCTGTGAAATGGTATCCTGGTGTCCCCTGACTTTGCCAGTGCGCTTGTGCGTGGCAGTTGAGTACTCATGGTGCATCGGGGCTGCTTACACCATATCCAGGTCTGTATCAGTTTACCCAGCCGAGACCCTGGGGCAGGACGCCCTCAGTGGCTTACTCAGTTCCCCTGTTCCTGCATCCCATCCCATCCTGCATCCAGCCCTGTACCTGGAGGGTTGAATTCCCGGAGAAAGGGGCCATGTTAGTGTAAGCTGTGGAGTGGGCGGGTGGCTTCACCACCGAGCTGCTGCAGCCACCTCGCCACCCGATGCCTTGGCCAGTGAGTGGTCAGTGAGGGCCTGAGATCGGAAGCTAGGCCTTGCCCAGGGCCACTGGTGGGCATGGGGGTAGGGGCCCTATCAGGGTACCGTGATTCAGAATCCCATCATGTTTCTGTTCCTCTTTGCTGACCGTGGCGCTCAGGGTTTGGGGGCCCCTGATCCCCTTTGACCTGCACCCCCCAGGATGACACAACCACGTGCAGACTGCTAATCTCAGAGTGCTGCCTCAAGGCATGCTGGGAAGGGCTTGGGCATCCCGTCTTGGGTGGGGGTGGGGGTGACCTGTTGGGGTCTGGCTGGCTGAGGACATCGGAACTGCACAGCAGCAGACCTGTGCTTGTTGAGTGTTTTGGGGGCTAAATCTTTGAAACGTAAAACATGATTCAGTGTCAAGCTATGATGTGCGGCCCAGACAGAGGGGGCTGGGAGAGGCGTGTTTCCGCTGGGGGCCTGGGGTCTGGGGGACGGGCCTGACACAGAAATCAGGGTGATGACAAAATTCCAGGCCACTGGGCCAGGCCCCCTGCCCCGGCTCCTGGGTCTCTAGATGTGGAGACATCCAAGGACTCTCACTGCCCTCCTGTCCTATGGGGGACCGGCCAGCCTCAGGTGACATCTAAGGACATCAGCTTTTGCATCTCTGAATGAACAGACCAGGAAAAACCAATCCAAACATCTGCCACGAATAGAAAATTCATCAGCTGCTCATCCCCAAGGGCCCAAGCTCGTGTCTGCCACAGGGTGTGACAGAACTTCTGTCCCCTGTCCAGCTCTCAGCCCACTGTCCCTCTGCTGACTCCTGTTGCCACCTTGACACGGTGGCTGAAGCTGTGACTGGGCCCTGTATATTTGTGTGGCCCCCTGTCCCATGTGGCAGGTGAACTGAAGAGTGAGCGGCGGACAGTCATGAGTTGCATTGTGACGCCTGCTCTGGTGTCACGGTGATGCCCTGGTAGCTGGAAACCGTTCCTTACAGGGCACACGTGACCCCTGGGAATCCACCCCCGCAGGAAGGAGCTGTTTTTCTTCCATCCACAAACATTTGCTCCTAAGAGTGAGGCGCAGTGCTGGTGCCAGAGGTGGAACCACGAGTCTGTCCTCGCAGGGGGCGGACGCTCAGCTCAGTCAGTGCAGCGAGCTTTGCAGGCCGCGTTTCAGGCTACCGCAGCCAGGTTCCTGCTCTGGTTCTGATGGTTCCAAGCTCGGGCTTGCTCTGGGTCCTCTGCACAACCTGGCCCCCTGCATGGAGCCCAGAGAGCCGGCCCAGGAGCTGCGGCCCCACCCTCTCCCCCACCCTGGCTTCCTGGTGGCACCTGCTCCTGAAGCCTGGCCTTACCGAGACAGAGGGCTCCTTCCCTGCTGGCCTCACGGGGGAGCCCTGGAGCTGCTGGCTGGCTTCTCGGCTTCGCACCAGCTCTTCCCTCTTGAGGAGACAGGGAGGTCTTGAAGATCCTGCTCCCAGCAGAAGGATGTGGGAGACCCCCTTGGCCCTGGCCCTTGAGGGTGGCAAACTGCAGCAGGAGCCGTCGTCGGAGTTGGCTCGGGGTCTCAGGGGGAGCTGCTGGGGTGTTTTCTTAGGGAAGGGGCAGCGCCTCTTTCTGCAAGCAGATCCCAGCAGTTGGGCACTGATACCACTTGCTGGGACACAGCAGGAGCCCGGGACTAGTCCGAGGGTCACTCCGACCTTGGCATTTGCTTATCCAGCAGCCCAGTGGAGAGGAGAGGTCAGAAGAGGTACAAAGCACGCTAGCACCTTTTAGGGGGCTGGGCGTGCCCTGGTCCTTGTCTGTTGTAGCAGACAGGTCCGGTGAGGTCCTTCGGCCGTGGACAGCTGAAGGTCACTGCTGCAGACAGGTGGGACAGGAGCAGGGCCTTCCCCCGTTCAGGTCGGGGAGCAGTCCCAGGAGCTGGGGTCACACACCTGTGCTTGGCTATGACATGGATGAGCCCCTGCACCTGGTGACCCTGACAGAGCCCTGGGGCACAGGAAGGGAGAGCCCACCCCAGACTGAGCGGGGACCTGTCGGGGACCTGCCTGGAGTTCGCTGCCTGTAGCCTGGAAAGAGCAGTTCCAGGTTCAGCCCAGCTGTGCGTTCTGATAGAGGGGACAAAGTGGTCTCATGCGCATGGCTGTGTGGTCAGAAGGACTTCCCAGTGCTCCAGGGTGCTGCTGTTGTCCAGCCGCCGTCACTGCAAGACCACCCCAGGGCCTTCCTTGCCGCAGAGCGGTCGTGAGGAGTGGGGGCCTCTGCGTCACACTTGCCTGTGAACCGAGGCTGAGCCAGGAATGCCTAATGTTCACGAGGGACCACGCCAGGCTGCCTGCCCGGAAGGCAGGGAGTCCAAGGAAAGTGGAGCCGCTTTCCCTCCCGCCTGCTGGTCTGTGTGGACCTGGACCGAGGTGGCACCACCCAGTTCCTCCAGGTTGCTCTCCTCCTGCGACACAGCTGATGGCCACGTTTCCTGCGGCCGGAAGTAAGCATAGCACCCCCACACCCCCACCCTGCACCATGGAAGCAGGGGAAGCCGTGGGCTGTGTCCCCACGGAGGGTGAGCAGAGGCTTGGGTAAGCGGCTCCAACTGCCCTGTGCCTCAGTTTCCCTGCTGTACAACAGGGTGCACGCTGACCCGAGGTTTGGGGAGTGGGGGGGCGGGTGTGGGCAGCTCCCTGGGGACCACACAGCATGGAAGGGAGGAGCCTGGGGCTGTGCAGGGCTGCTGGGTGTCAGTGGTTCTCCCAAGGGTGCGCTTGCTCCTCCGTAGCAGACCTGCATGGTAAGTGGAGCGGATCAGACACAGGCTTAGGTAGCTCACGTGAGAATCACAAAGTGTAACTAAGTTAAAGTGCAAAGTAAAAGGGGATGGAAAGGGATGGAGTCAGATGTTCTGTAAATGGACAGGGGACATGAGCAGAATGAAGATTTGGGGTACGATCACCGGGTCCTGCAAACATATGCTAATAAAAATAAAAACTTTAGAAAGGGGGAAAAGACGGGCCAATCACTTTCTCTAATGCTATTTGATATCATGCTGGAAATTCTAGCCAGAGCAGTTCAGCAGGAAACAGAACTACCAGGTGTCCGGGTTGGAAAGAAAGAGGTAACTGCTCCCCACCCCCACCCCTGCCCCCTGCCCCCTGCCCCCTGCCCCCTGCCCCCTGCCCCCTGCCCCCTGCCCCCTCGTGATGGTCGAAGTTTTCACGTGAATCTGAAACTCGTCCAGGACGAGCTGTGCATGACTGCTAAGCCAGCCGGGTGTTAGTTTCCCCCAGGTGTTTTTGTTTTCAAATCATTACCATGAATTTTCCAAGTGAAACTCATTGCGTCAATTGGCTGAGACAAACTTTTTCTTTTCCTTTTTTAAAGTTAAAAAAGTTTAACTTGAAGTTTAAAGTTAAAAAAGTTTTTAAAGTTTGCTGGGCATGGTGATGCATGCCTATAATCCCAGCACTCGAGAGGCTGAGACAGGAGAATCATTGCAAGCTGGAGACCAGCTGGGCCTAAAAACTGAGCTAAAGCTCAGCCTGAACTGTATAGTGAGACCCTGTCTTCTGCGTGGCTCTGAATGGTATAGAAGCGGGGTATCTTGGCTGAGCACAGCAGGGAGCCCGCAGCAGCCCCACCAAACACACTGCTTAGCGAGGCTCCGGGAGGGCTTCTGCTTCTGCAGCACCTTGGCCTCCCCAGCCCTTCCTGCCCTCTTTCCCAGGTGGAGCTGGGGACCAGGCAGCCCTGCTGCCCGTCACCCCCAGATCACCCTCTGCCTGGCTTTCTGGGCTCGGGGAGCTGCTCTGTGGCTTCTCACAAGCATGTGAGAATCATGTGTGGAATTTCCCTTGGCAGGGACGGTTCCTGTATCTGCCCCATGTTGGGCAACTGGGCCAAAGCAACTGTTCTGACCCAGCCGGGTTGCGGAGGTGGAGAGAAGCTGAGTGGGGCGTGGGAGGCCGTGGATGGAGCTGCTGGGGCGAAGCAGGAGCCCGCTGGGAGCCTCACTCCCGGGGAGCCGCTGACCACGTCTCCCCGAGCTCCCCACGGTGAGAAGCTCTGGCACCCCTGTCCCAGCGGGACTAAGCTGGACTGCAGGGCCCAGGGGCCAGCAAGAAAGCCAGTTGCTACCCAAGAGGGCAGGTGTCCAGCAGGGTGCACGGCGGACCCCGCAGAGCGCAGGTATCTGCGTCGTGGGCTTGCGACTGGCCTGGCTGGCCCGCGGGGTGCTTGTCCATGTTCTGGGAAGCCTGTGAAAGAAAGAGCAAGCTTTACACACCTGCCAGACCAGAGAGTGTGAACCCAGCTGAGGAGGAGACAGGCCTGGGAGGTCCCCTTCCCTGTCTGACCCCGGCACGGGGGCGGGGGGGCGGGATGTGAGAGCAGAAGCAAGTCGGGTTCTGGAAAACAGCCTCTGCGAAAATCAGGAAAGCAACTGAGTGTGAGGTTGTCCAGTGTCCAACTTGCAAAAGATACAGGATGGTCCAAGTCAAAGTCAAGTGTGTCACTTCTTGCCACTGTAAGAAAACAGGTTTGGACTGAGGTCGGCGGGGGTGATTTGGTTGACTGAGTGCTAAGTCACGGTCGAGGTGTTGGTGAAGTCCTGGGCTGAATGCTGAAATGACTCTGACGTAGATCTGTGTTTGGATTCCTGGGCTTCGAGCATGTGTCACCCGAGGAGGAGCGAAGTGGTCACGGAACTGCACTGCTTGTGTCACCCAGGGAGGGGGGAGTCACGTTCAGAGGCCAGCGTGAAGCATCGGTGGGCTGACTGCGGACGGCCCGGGGCTGAGCGATGCAGGAGGGAGAATCTGAAGCCCCCTGAAGTTTGCTGGAGGATCAGTGTTATCTGAACTGATGATGAGTTTAAAGGAGGAAAGGCCAGGAGAAAGTCAACAGCGCTGGTCCAGCCCTGTCCTGGACCCCTCAGGCTGAGGAGTGGCGGGGGCTGAGGGTGTCCCTGGGAAGGGAGCGGGGAGAGGCCGTCTGAACCCTGGAGAGACCCACTGGTCTTCTTGGGGAGAGAAGATAAGGCTGAGTGGGCACTGGGGTGACACTGAGAAAGACTTCTGTTCTTCACTGTGACAGCATCGGGGTTTGGGGGTCGGGCACGCTGCAGGGGTCATTTCCCTGAGCCTCACGCCTCTCAGCAGCTGGGTGTAAGTGCAGACCTTCTGGTCATGGCCTCGGGGTGTGTTTGGTGGACTGGCCGCATCCGTGTGCTAGCACCATGCTCCTTTTCTCTGGAAACGGTGACACTTGTGCCTCTTTGAGAAAGAAAAACAGGAACTAGAAGTTGGCGTTTCCTTCAAAAAGGAACTCGGTTTTCCTAAGGCCGGAGACACACCGTATCCCAACGCTGTGTGTAAACTGCTTTCTTTCTGTTTCCTGCAGAGAAAGCTGAAGGGCTCGCTGTGCTTTGGGCATGAGCTGATGTTCGTTAATGTGTTAGATTGGGACGAGGTCGCCCAGCGGGGGCCGGGCTTTCCCATCCGGTGGTGAAGCCTGTGTCCTTCTGGGTGGAGCCACTGTGTTTTATGACAGGAGCCTGTTTTGACGCAGGCGACAAGGAAGCTTACAGCGCCGGGTCCCCTCCAGAACCAGGACAGGCCCCAGATCACGAGAAGCCAGGGAACACGGCGGTTCGCAGCTGATGGTGCTCACAAAGCGTGTTTGTAAACTAGCTCAGATAGAACTGAACGTCAGTAAACCTCAGAGTTTTAAATACTGTTCCTGCCAAAACCACGCTGCTTGCTGTAGGACATTCTCATTTCAGGTGTGAAACACTAGTTCCCAGTTCCCGGTTTCCGTTTGTATCATGGTTGAAATAAAAACAAGGCCGCAGACAGAGCCGTTTATTCTTTAGCTCTACACCTTGGGGACCCTGAGCCTGTCGTGGTTGGCAGGAGAGCTCTTCTCTGAGACGCAGCATCGTTGGGAAGGCTGTCCCTTCTGCCACCAGACTCTATCTATTGTCACTTACTGCTCCCTTTTGTAAACTTTCCCAGCTGTTCAGGACCAGAGGGTAGAGAGGTAAATTCTGCCCTCTATGGCCGATAGAAGTTATGTTCACTGGAGAAGCCCTTACATTATTGGAAAGTTCTGACTTGCTGCGTCCTCCCTGGTCAGCACCTGCGCTTCCAGCAGGGAATTTTACTGGAGACACAGCAGCTTTTGCTGGGTGAGGGGTGCAGCCTCGGGCCGCATGGCCACTTGGAAGGGAGCTGGGCACGGTGCCCTCAGTGCCCACAGGGGCCTGGGTGTCCTGGGAGGCTGACATGGAAATCCTCCACCGGGCACCAGGCAGAGCTTTAGAGAAAGCTGGGGTCCCTGCCTCCCATCCACGTTTCAGTTGTGATTTGGGGTCTAGTTGTTTCATTCCCATCTTCCTACCACTCTGCAGGTTTGCCGAGTGGTAGGAAGAACAGAGGGTCAATCACTGGCTCGGGACTCCGCTCTGTCACTTACTGTGTGGCTCTGGGGAGTGGTACAGCCTCTGTGCCTCGGTTTGTTCATTGCTCAATGGGGTAAACACCTGCCTTGTGGGGCTGCCGGGAGACCGAGATAAGAGGAGAGGGGTGCGCGGAGCGTGGCGAGCAGGGCCGGGTGTCACTCGAAGCAGAGGTCCATCTCGTTCCCTGTCTCCCCTGCGCCGGCCACCCGGCTTCCCGGCTCGTGGACAGTGTAAGGCAGCAGCTGTGATGAGAGGCCTCTTGGTGTCGCCTGGTCTCAGTGTCCAGCTGCTCTGTGGATCTCCTTCCTCCTCCCTCATCGCCCCTGCTCCAGCGTGATTTCATGTGTGCCGGGCACTCTGCTGACACGGTGTGGGGACTCCCAGGTCCTCGTTCTCTCCCAAATTCCAGCCCACATTTCCGTCTGCTCATGGGACACCCTGTGGGTGCGGAGGAAATCCACATCAGACTCACTGTCTTCCGTTTCACTTACAGTGCCATGAGTATTGCTTCTTGATTAGGCTCTAGAATATTTTTTGATGGCAAATGTTTGTTGATTATCTGAGAAAGTCTTTATTTCCCTCCCGTGTTGAATAGTTTTGCTGGGTATAGAAACCCTAGGACGGCCCCTCCCCCCCAGCAGCTTGTTCTCAAGATTCTTCCACACTGTGACGTAAATCGGAATCTCAGTCCTTCCATGGACAGATGATGTTCCGGTGTACTGATGTATAATTTGTTTATCTGTCCACCAGTTGATGAGCTTTGGGGTCTTCGCACTTTCTGGCTACTATGAACGGTGCTGCTCTGAACAAGCCTATGCAGGCTCCTGTGTCCGTGTTTATTTCCATTCCCCTGGGGTTTGTACCCGGCCATGAGCGAAGCTGCCAGGCCATGGGTGACAGCACGTCAGCTATGCTGAGGACCTGCCTTGTGCCCTCTGAGCTCTCACGTAACTGCCCACTTTGCATTCCCACCGGCAAAGCAGGGCGTCAAATTTCTTCATCTCTCCACCAATACTTGTTACTCGTCTTCGTTTTAAAACTGTGTCCCCCACAGTGGTTTATATTGGTTTACAGTTTTGCTCAGAGTGATTAGGGAATCTATTTCTCAACATCCTTGCCAAGGTGGGTAATTTGTTTTATAAATGATAAATTTGCAAGTAAGCAAAATCATAATTTCTAAGATTTGCTTTTCTCTGGACACATCCTCAGATTTTTGATGTCTAGCTATAGTTCCTCTCTCCTGGGGGGTCTACCCATGGGCAGTGTCCTCCTGGGGTTTTATGATGAGAGCGGCATGCCAGTTCATCTTGTCACCCACCGAAGCGGCAGGGTCATGGCGGTGCTGTACTCCTCCACGGGTTGATCCCCTGATGTTTGTGGCTGAATGTGCTCAGCTGAAGTGGGGCATGGGGGTGGTGCTCTTCCCCTGCATTCTGCTCCTGCCTCCCACGAAGTGAGGGGTTGTGCTCCCCCCAAGCCCTTCCACCATGTTGTTCCTGCCTTGGTGCCCGCTGACCGTGGACTGACTCCTCTGGAACCATGAGCCAAGTTAATTCTCTCCTTCTCTAAGTTGCAGGTGTCAGGTATTTTGCCCCAGCAGTGGGGAAGCTGACTAACACAGGGCAGTACTCTCCTGAGGGGATTATGGTAAGGGGAGCCAGGAAGAAAAAAGTCTCCCATTTTCATCTTTTCAAGAAAGAAAATAGATCTTCATTAGGTGAAACTCCAAACACAATGGCGGTGCAGAGAACTGACCTGGGCTGGCATTTTGATGGCATCACAAGGCAAGCCTGGAATGCTTTCTGCTCCTGGACCACACTCCATCACACAGCCCATGCCTGCCCAGTACCCAAGAAAAATGCGCCCCATCCCAGTGAGGGAAGCCTTCACGGTTTTGTGAGTGAATGTGATCTACAAGAAGCCACGTACTTCATGGGTATTTTCTATGCTGTTGGATAAATAAGCTCTATAATTAATTTCCCGCCATGTGCCTTTCTAAAAAACACCACAGCACAGATTGCGCTCCACCCGGTAAGTCTGAAGATGCAAATAAAAATAATTTGGTCGCAATTAAGATTGGAAGGCGACATTTTTTTGATGGATTTAAATTTGTCTTTTCCCTTGAGGGAACTCTACAGATTTACCCAGGGAAGAAAAACAAAGTGATTTCCATGGTTGCCTCCCCGCAACATTATGATTAGGGAACAAACGCTTTCTCTTTCTGAGCAAGGACAGAGAATCATTTCAGTTAATAAAGGCACAGATTTCAGACCCTGTGCAAGGAGAAAAGGAAAGAGTTCAGTGTGAAGACACTCATTTTTTGTGGTGCTGTGGTTGTACTGAATTTAATGGGAAAAACAGGCTCATTATCCCCAGCTTCTTCTTTAAATAAAGCGTTAAATCCCTAGTCTGTTAATTAATGAGCTTGATCCCAATGTTTTCCAACTCCGAAGTCTAGGGCGTGTAATTACGATGGATGTGTTTGTGAAAACAGACATTATCTCTCCCAGCCTGTGGATGTTTCATGATGCGCCACCTTCGTCTTCCCCACTCCTCGTACAGACTGACCTGTTAAGATGGCCACGAAAGCCAGGTGTGGTAGCACATGCCTATACTGTCAGCATGAGGGAGGCTGAGGTAGGAGAATTGCCTTGAGCTCAAGGTCAGCATAGCATGCACAGTGAAACCCTGTCACACATACAAAAATGATGATGATAAAGATGAAGAAAAGGATTGTGCTGCCGATGAAGATGATTGAGGCTAGGTATACTTTATTAAGTTTTTATCAAGTGCCGGGAGTATTACTTCCTTTAATCTTCATTCTGCTGACTTTGCAGGGCCCTCATCGCAGCTGCATGCCCGCGGGTTGGGTTTTGAGCTCCTCACAGGTCTCACTCTCATTCAGGTGGACTCTGACAGCCTCCTCCTTTGGCAGGATCATCTTTCAGAACATTCCCTGACACCCAAAGACACAGAGGTGTCCGCAGTGGGTGACCGAAGCTGGGATTCCGGTGGATGCTCCCTGGCTGGAGAATCTCTCTATCCCAGGTGCACTGGTATTGCTACTACTTCAGGCCGCTTTCTGTGACTCCCATGCTCCTGTCACTCCAAAAGCTGGTAGGCAAACCATGCAGGGGCCAAGGAAGACGGAAGCCAGTCTGCTCTTGGCGCGAGCCAGTGGGCGCGTGGGCTGAGCACAAACCCCCCACGCCCTGTAAGCACCCAGCTGGTTCGGAGGACAGGGCGAGGTGATGGCAGCTAAGGTACAAAAACAGCTAAATGCCTATGTTTCTTGATTCACTTTGCAGGTCTAAGGCGGGTAGTGTGAGTGTTAGGAGGATAACAGTATGCAATGGAGCAACTTTGGGGGATTTCCATCTGTCTTGTTTTTGAAATACAGTATTGTTCTCGTTGTTTTGTTTTGTCTGATTTATTGTTTTACTTAATGTTCTGTTCTGATTGGTTTCAGTCTGTTTTGTTTTATTTGATTTTGCTGTATCGATTGCTATGGGCCACATTGTGAAGATAACAAGAGATATTACATAGCCATTGTTGATTTCCTGTTACCTTGTTTAGAAGTTCTGTATCACTTTCACTGTTTTGTTTTGATTGGCTTCATTTTTTTATAGGTTTTATTGTCTTTAAAATAAAAGAAGAAAAGAAAAAATGATAAACCGCGCTATTTCCCCTAGAACTGCATCCCTCTGGACAGTTGGAGGCACTGTCCCTTTTCGTGATGTTGGTGGCTCTGCGATGGACCCGGCTCAGGGTCCCAGGTACTGTCCACGGCGATTCCTGCAAAGCCTGGGTCCCAGCAGGACCTTCCAGTGTCAGACCTGGTACCGGGCCCCTGAGTCGTCTCTTTCCTCTCCCTTCCTCTATCCCTTGCTCTCTCTGTCTCTGCCTCCTTTCTTCCCCTCACGAGAATTACAGCAATATTGAGAGAAACGTCCGGCTGTTTATCCCGGGTTTTCCCTTACGCTTCAGATTTTGACATTCTAATTTCCTATGACTGCATGTAGTTTCATGTTTATGGAGGGTTTTCTGTCGGCCCTTGGGGACCTTTCTTGGCTGCCTGGAGATGCTTGGGGGTGTTTACAAGGCCAGGAAGAGCCGGCAGGGTGAGGTGTGAGCTTCCAGTCACTATGAACAGCAGTTCCCTTTAAAACACAACAAAGTTGCATAAAATAAACATGAAAATCCAGTTGCACTCTGTACTAACCTAATATTTTTTGTCTTTTTTCCCATTGTGTTCACTTAGAATGAATGGAATTTTAGATCTTTTAGGGAGTTTTCTGGAAACATTCTGGAACAGTGAGTTGTGTGCAGTGGGAGTATTTTGGGGGGCACCGATGCTCTTGCGGTGCACACTGGAAAAGCAGGACTGTGAGAGCGAGAAGTTAACAGACCTTGCAGAGGATTCCGGGGAGGGAGGGCGCCTCCTGCGTGGTCCCAGTGGTTCCTTCCCAGCCCCGAGCTGGCGCTGGCGCACTGGAGCAGGCTGTCTCCTGGGTGACTGCGGGCAGCGTTGCCGAGGTGTCCCTGTCAGTGGTTACTGGCCCCCACCGAGCTCTGCAGTGAGGAATGCGTGCGTGGACTCTGAAGACCGTGGCGTTGCTCCCCCTGGCAGGTGTGGGTGACGTCGGGGGCATTTCTCTTTATTCCGAGCCACTTCCCGTAAGCTCTCTTGCAGTTTCCTTTCCCTGTTCATCTGGACAGTGCTGAGCAGTGACCTGAGGGGCTTCTGCCACGGACCAGGTCCTCTGCGCCATGAGCTGAGCCTCTGAAGAAGCAGAGGCACGGTGCAGACCTGCCCCTGCCGGTCTCTTACACTCAGCAATGTCCCCTGTGAGATCTTTATTAGGGTCACCTTTTCAGTTATCTTAGGCTGAAATTGCTTACCTTTTGGTAGCTTCTTCAGGAGTCAGGTCGCGTCACTGATTTTAAAGAGTTCTTAACCCACAGACCCAGCCAAGGTCTTGGTGACCACTTAGATGATGTCCATTTGCCAGCCGACCAGGGGCTTGGTAAGGCCAGCAGTGACCCCGCCCCGTAAAATGTCTAGAGGTGGTGATCAGAGTCCTGGGCTGCGGAAACCACTGGAATTGCCAGAGTCAGGGACCATAGAGGGGCTCCACGCTCCGAGGGTCCCGGAAGGTTGCTCAGGGGTTCACTGGGCCTCCCCAGGCGTGTGGTGCTGCCGGACACACCTCCTTGCCTAGTGCCGGGTTCCTGCTGAGTGCACCTCTATCTGTCACTCAGCCGGAGCTCCCTGTGCAGCTGCGATGAGGGCGCGCATCAGCTCACAGGAGGGAGAGCCTTGCACCCCGAGCTGAAGCCCGGGCCTCTGAGGCGCCCAGCTCACCCGAGCCGGGCCACGCCCTCGCCTCTGTCCTCCACCCGGTGGGATGCGGGCCGTGGCTTCCCCGATGACTCAGGCTGAGTGCGCAGGGGAACTATCATGAGCTCAGCCCACCAGGCGAGTCCCCTCCAGTCCTCCCTGTTAGAGACTTCTCTGAATTGCGTTGTTCTTTGCAGCCCTTCCATAAGGGTCCCAGGGCCCCAGAAAGCGGAGCTGCCCAAGGAGCTGACGCAGTGGAAAAGACCCCGCAGAGTGTGGATCACACTTCCTGCTTTCTGTCTTTCCTTGCCTTGATCCCACTTCTCTTCATGCTCTCCTGGGTTTACACCTCTCCTGAGTTTACACCTTTGTGAGGAAAAACAAACACAAAAACCCTGCTGGGCGTGGTGGCCCATGCCTGTAATCTGAGCACTCCGGAGGCTGAGGCAGGAGGATCTTAGTGAGTTTGAGGCCAGCCTGGGCTCCACAGTGAGCTCAAGGCCAGTTTGAACTGCATAGTGAGACCCTATCTCAAAAAGACAAAAACAAAAACCTCACAAAACTACTCTCGTGTCAGACTTCACTGTCTGGAGAACCCAGGATGAGATGGTAATGCGCAGAGTTTGTCTCCCCACCTGCGGCGACCCACGACCCCTTCCTGCAGAGTGTCCCACTCTGTCCTCTTCTCAGTGTCCTCCCCTGGCTCCCCAAATCTGCACTAATGGCAGATAAAACTGAAAACTGCCTGAGAGGAAAGAGCCAATTCGAGGGAAATTTCACCAAAGATGGAATTTACAGTTTGGTCGGAGACTTCAGATGGGGGGAACAAAATGCTTTTGAGAAAGTGGTCAGCTCTCCTGCTTAATGCGAGAAATTCTAGTTTGTGGGAGGAAAAGCTGTCACCTGCGTCCCTGACACTATTTTCTCCTTTCAGTACAGAGCAGCTGGGGCTTGAACCCACGGGCTGGACGAGCGCTCTACACCCAGCTACACCCCTGCCTCAGTTGACCCCTACCCCGGCAGAGCCCTGACCACTCTAGGGAGGCTGCGGGCTCCATGAGCTCTTTCTGGGCTCTTTCCAGCTTGGTCTGTTGGTGGCATTGAAGGCTCCCGACCTCTTCCTCCTCCCTGGACTTCTCTCCTCTCTTTGCATCTCTTTTCTCTTCTCTTCCAAGTCTCACCTGTGTCTGCAGCGGGGCTGTCTCAGGCCTCAGCTTCCTCAGATTCCAGCCTGGCTCCCCTGTTTGCACTGCATACGTTTCCACTGGGGTCTTTCCTCTAGGATCAGACCTGCTGCTGCCTCACTGGCCTCTGCTGGACCTGAAGCTCCGCCTCGTCCTCCTCCTCTAGAGTTCCTGACAGCCATGTTTGCTGAACTGAGCACTCACTGTCTGCTGAGCACTGTGCAGAGTTCCCAGGGTACATTTGTCTTCCAGGCGAACTTGGCCCTGTGTGGTTCCTTCCCACAATGCACTGGGGTGGGTCTGTGGAGTCACACCTTCACCAACAGAAGTGAAGGTGTGCCACATCAGCGGCACGTGGTGAGAGACTGTGGCTTCTGCCTCTGTCACCTGCCCTCAGCTCACTTGCACTGGGGAAAGGCATGTTTCCAGCAGCCCCGTGGAGAGTTCATGTGGTCTGAGCTGCCCGGCAGGAAGGCCCTGCAGCCCACAGTCCTGGCCCACCGTGGTTCTCCTTGGGGAGGCCCAGAGCCAGGACAGCCGTGGGAGCTCCCGGCCCTCAGGAACTGCATGAGAAATCCAAAGTTTGGTGTTACGAGCCACCAAGTTTGGGCTTTATTTGTCACACAGCAGAGGCCAACTAGCACAGACCTCGAGGGGTTCCCAGGCCAGTCACGAAGAGAGGAGATTAAACCAGTGATACAGGTGGGGCTCGTTGGGACAAGCTCCAGGTAGGGAGGCGGAGGCCTTGGAGAGGGTGACTTGAGGGGCGAAGGACGGGAACTCGCCATGTGCCACCAGTCCTCGCCAGTTCAACTTTTGTTTCTTGTTTTTTTTTTTTTTTTTTGGTACCAAGGATCGAACTCACGACCTCGCGCTTGCCAGGCAGGCGCTTAAGCCACTGAGCTAAATCCCCAGCCCCAGTTCAACTTTTGTAAACGCGGATGGCAGTGACTTTGGGGAGGCCCAGAGAAGGGGCCATCTGTGGACCCAGGAGAGGCATGGAGGAAGCAATCAACCTGCTGACCCGGAACTGAGTCTGGCCTGACGTTTGCTTTGCCTATTTTAAATTCCGTTTTCACATGCTTTGTTGCTTTTGTTGAAAGCAGATAGGATTACTGGGTCATAGGCTCTCTGGCAGTCAATTTTTGGTTTGTTTTTTGAGACAGGGTCTTGCTTTGTAACCCAGGCTGGCCTCAAACTCACAGTGATCCTCCTGCCTCAGCCTCCTAAGTGCTGCGATTATAGGCATGTGCCACTACATTCAGCCATAGGCAAATAAGTTTTAATGTGGAGTTTCACGTCAACATTTACTAAATGTGTAGCTTGCAGTGTACTTGCTTTGGCCTCACTTGTCATCTTTGGATGTCCCAAGAGCTCCTCAGCGGGCTGTGTACTGGCCGCTCTCCCAGGTGTAGCCCAATCCCGATTCACAGGAACCCTGTCGACAAGGCCTGGGGATGGAAACAATTGTGTAGACACAAGACTAGACCTCTGCCCGGTGGTCCCGTGTCCCAGACCGGAGGCCGTCACAAGTGTGAACGAAAACCAAGAATGGTTTTCTACATTTCCCTGGTGACGGCAGGCTCGGGGTGGGGAAGAGCCGGTGGCGTCACCTCTGGCTTCCGTCTCCAGTGGCTTCTCGTTGGCCCCTTGATCTCAGGGTGACACTTTGCCCTGCAGAATCTGATCTCCAGTGGGCCGAAAACCATCGCTGGTCTTGTCCAGGCTTTTCCTGTTGCGGAGACAGAGCTAAAGTGGTTCCGCCCTTCACTTTGAACGTTTCCATGTAATCAAGTGTGCAGTGAATTGTCGCAGAGCGTGACCTAGGGCAGTGGGAAGGCTGATGGGGTGACCCAGACAGGAGACTGGGCTCAGTCCCCGAGAGGCCAGGGGAGCTGTTTGTCCACTGAGAGCCCAGCCGTCGGGGGGACGCAAGGCGAGGAAAATACAGTGAGCTGAGAGTGCGCTGTCTCTGCCTCGGAGCCTCTGTGTGGGGAGAGGAAAAAGCAGGAGGAGGAGTGTGGTCTGGGCGCTGTCCGAGGCAGGGCAGTGTTTCCTGGGGACAGGGAAGGACGTGGTCAGACACCACCTGCTTCCCCGATCCAGGCTTCGCCTTGCTCCGCGCAGAGCCTGCGGGTCTTCACCTTGCAGTTTAATTATTCGGTGCCGTCGCTTGCTCCCGGCCAGGGCCCCATAGTGAGTTTCTCGGGAAGAGAAGGGAGTGGGTCTTATCTTCATCCCATCTGGTTTGTTTATTTATTTATTTTATTTTTTTGTCTTTTTGAGACAGGGTCACACTATGCGGTTCAGGCTGGCCTTGAGCTCACTTTGTAGCCCGGGCTGGTCTCGAGCTTGCAACGATACTCCTGCCTCAGCCTCCTGAATGCTGGGGTTACAGGTGCCACCACACCTGCCCTATCTGTTTTTATTGGCATGTTTGAGTCACCTGTGCTGAATCTAATTCTTGAATGGCTGCTTTACTTCTGCCATTCTATCAGTTCTGTTTCTTCATTCTCCCCTTCTTGCTTTTGGAGTTTTTGAAACTTTGGAGTAGTCCAGTTAAGCTTATCCACTGAGTTTCCGACTAAATTTTTTTTAAGCCATTCTAGTGGTTATAATATTAGTTTGTAATCTTCTGTGGTCTGATAAAAGCTAATATTTTATCACCTGAAGTGAGCGATAGTGACCTTTGTAAGGTGCAGGTCCCTGTCCCCCTCTGTCTGTAGTGTCATTTTACACATCTGTATCTTCATGCACTAGGGCCGGGGATTTAGCTCAGTGGCACAGGTTTCCGGAGAAACACAGGCGGTGATGACAGCTATGGAGGCGAAATGTAATTGGATGCCTGTGTGCTTTGGTGTCTCACTGACACTGAGGTCTAGGGCCGGGGGTCTGATCATGGGTTCAGAGGATAGAGGTAGACAGTGTGGGATCTGGGGGAGGGGGGTTTCCTTCTGAGGGGTGAAACCATTGTTTTCTCCCTATGGTCTTAGAAGCCCTATATCTTTTCCTTTGTTTTGTTGGGTTGGGTTTTATTCTCTTTTGTTTTGATTATGTCAAATCCGATGGCAGGAAATATATCTATTTCAAAGATAGCAAGATATATTATGGTAACAATTTTGGATTTACTATTGGCTTGTTTTGAAGTTCTTTACTGCATTCATTGTTTGATTTTTATTGTTTCTATTCTATTCTGTTGTTTGATTCTCACTATATCCGAAGTTATCTGCAGCTATTTTGAAGACATCAAAAGGCATTATAATAACTATTGTTGATTTTATAATGTTTTGAAGTACTATATCTTTTACACTGGTTTGTTTTGATTGATTTTATTCTGTTTTATCCTCTTTAAAATTGAAAAAAAAAAAGAAATGAGGGGCAAACTTTTCTAAACTTGATGAAACTGACCCCCCATTTACCAATCAAACAAATCAAAGAAACTTAAAGCACAAGAAACAAAGACATGAGTTTGATCCCTGGTACAATAAATAAATAAATAAATAAATCAGAATACTCTTATAAAAAAAGAAAGCAAAATACATGATGGTTTATCTTAAATTGCTTGCAACCAGTGATAAATAGTTTAAAATGGGGGAAGAAATTAAAAGCAAGTGGATGGAGGATCAAGATCAGAATGGGAAGACTCTTGATTGAAAATAGCAGAAGACAGTGCATTTTTCAAAGTATAAAGAGAAAAACTGTCAACCTAGAATTCACACACACGCACAATGTCAAAGGTGAAAGATTACAATCAGATGTAAGAACTGAGCTCACAAGTAATAAACAGCAGAATGTTAGCTTTAAACCCCCACACAGCTGAAAACACACTAAATGTAAATGATCAAACATTTAATCAAGAGGTGTTGAGATCATAAGAAACCAACTTGAAACATCAAGACACAAATATGTTAAGAATTAAAAATGAAACAAAGTACGTTATGTTAATACAAATCAAAAGAAGCTGGAGTGACTACATTAATATCAGACAAAGACTATTACCAAGGGTAATGAGGATCATTTCATCACGATAACCTGGTTAATTAATTGGAGGCTATAAACACCCTAAATGCTTATATACCTAGTAACAGAGCTTCAAAATACATATTGCAAAAATTGGATAGAATTTGAAAGATAAGTAAAAAAGTCCACAATTACTCATGTCCCTCTCTCAAAATATTTCTAACCTCCAGGGAAACTTTCTATTGATTTTTGGTTTAATTCTGCTGTGCTCAGAAACCATGCTTTGTATGATTTAATTTCCTTTAAAGTTGCTGGAGTTTGTTTCATGACCAAGAATGTGGCTGATGTATCAGGTTACACGGGTCATGTGGTTCTTGTCTGTGAGTCAGTCAGTGTCACTGTTCAGTGCTACCACATTCTGGAATAATTTTTATGCAGCTGCTCACTCTCTTACTGACAAGGTCTGTTGAAGTCTCCAGGACTAGAGACAGTAGTTTAATAAATGGCACAGGTCACCTCCTACCCACCCACCACCCATAACTACACACCCGTGAGCTCCCACACCCGTGTGAGCTCCCACACACCAACACAAACATCTTCATGCTTCCACTTATTGAGCAGCAACACGTTTGTATATGACCAAAAACATTCCTCAGTCTCTTCCCCAAATAAAGAGACAATCCTGGCATGATGGCACACATCTGTACTCCCAGCCCTCAGGAGGCTGAGGAAGGAGGATGGCCACAAGTTTGAAGCCAGCCTGGGCTACATAGTGAAATCAAAGAGTTCAAGGTGAGACCCCCAATCAAAAAGCACTTCCTCAATTAAAAAATAAATTAAAAAAAGATAAAGAGACAGAAAAGACAAAAAAGACCAAAAAAAAAAAAAAAAAAAAAAAAAAAAAAAAAAAAAAAAAAAAAAAAAAAAAAAAAAAAAGAAAGACAAAAAGTCCAAAAAAAGTGTTGAGCCCATCTCCGTGAGACACTTATGTAGCCAGCTGGCTCTGGACTGTGTTGCTGCTTCCTAATTCCAGTCACTGTGCCATTTGAGTATTTTATTACCTAACAGTGACCGGTACAGCTGTGCACCACTACCCATCCTTAGGTACAACACAGTGAGGCAGAGGAGCAGGGGGATTGTAAATGCACGTGACAAGTTTGCACAAGTGAACGTACACATCAATTCTGTAGTGTTTGTCATGTTAGTGTATACACATCCACGTGTGGACATATGTGCACACAGGAAATGCACACAAGAGGGAATGAAGCAGGCATAGCCTTCGTCTGTACCCAGCCACCAGGAGGCTGCTGAACTTGCTTCTTCCCCTGAAATCCCACGTTCTTTCTGCTCTTGGCCAGAGTCACTGGCCGGATGGTGCGATGCTTCAGAAGCTGGGAGTATCGGGAACCCTCCTCATCCCCTGTGTGGCAGTGACCCTGCGCCTGTGGCCGAGGGTAAGCAGTGCAGCCGAAGAGGGGTCCCATTCTGTGACAGTTGGTTCAGGGCCACAAGGAGCTCAGAACAGCCGGGACGGAGCATCTCGGCTTCAGCTCAACACGCTTCTGTGCGTTGGAGTGACCAGGTTTCTCCCTCAGTGCCAGGTCTGTGCCATGCTGCAGGGATGGCGGCACAGCCCGGCAGGCGGTTCCTGGAAGCACTGGTGACAGCAGCGCCTCCTGTTTCAGCCTCGCCACTCCTCCTGGACCTGTGTGCTCTGCTCATGTTGCTTGCTCGGCCTGAGAAGGCAAAGCCTGGTTCCGCTCGCCCTGTCCGCCACTGCTCAGGCTGGTCTGTCAGGGCGCCCCTCGCCCCAGTTTATCTGGACGTGCTGACCTCTTTCAACGGAAAACTGAAAAGACGCATACAGAAAACCAGGGATAATTTTTTTACAATTTATTTATTAAAAAGAAATCATCTACAATGTTACTCAAAGTAGGAAACTAAAATGACTGATAGAGAAAAATTAAGATAATTGTTGCCTAGCTTTATTTATTATATTAAATATATAGTTTAATATACTTATGCTGCAAAATTTCTACAGCATCTTACAGCTAGAAAAATTTGCTTATGGGACCCAGAACCAGTGTACAAGTGCTGTCTCCATTCTAGGCCGTCTCATCGGTCAGTGTGGTGACTGACGGCAGCAGCGTCTCTGCCATGTGACTGCTTGCACATGAAGCTTGCACACGAGGCTTGCACACGAATGCACCAAGTGCTGCAGCGGTGGGGACATGCGTGGGAACAGTACAATTCATGTGGGTGTGGTTAGGGGGCTGTGTTCAGCTGCGCACAGGAAACCTTAGCTTCATATCAAGCATAGTGAAAACCATAAATTATTATCATAATGGAGCATAATAAATTATAATAGTTAACTGAGGTGAGTAATAAAACTACTAATAATTATATTCGTGGTAGTTTTTTTTTTTTTTTTAAACAGGGTCTCACTAAGTAATTCAGGCTGGTCTTCAACTCGCTATGTATCCCATTCTGGCCTCAAACTCACAGTGATCCTCCTGCCTCAGCCTCCCAAGTACTAGGATGCAGGTGTACACTACCATACCCAACAGTAATAATACTTTAAAAAGAATTATTTACAAAATGTTACAGGTATTGCAAAGAGTAGATTCAGTACAAAATGAGATAATATTTTAAGTGTAATAAACTGCACATGTAACATTCATATTTGGATGTACCTGAATCTCCACTGTGTCAAAATGGAGTAAATTGTTACAATATAATTTTCCTTCTGGCCAATGTTGCTGCCCCCAAAGTGTGCCCATTGGAGGCAGATTGTGCCCCCCAGTTCTGCCACTGTGGGTCCCAGCTGTCACGTGACTGACTTCTGCAGACCTAGCACCAGCTACTCTAGGGGACAGTAGCAGATCCCATGGGCGTGGGTCCATTGCCACACTAGTTCCGGTCACCAGAACCGGAAATGACGGCATTCTGGGGAAGGCAGCACCCACCGCAGAATTGTCCAGTGAGAACAGGGACCAGAAAGCCTGGAAACACCGTTATCTTAGCGTCTCTAACAGTATGTGGGACCACGTCTTGACTTTTGTGTTTTTCGCTAAGGTAGAAAAGATGTTGACCAAATTCACTATAACTGAACTCCAAATGATTTAGTTTAAATAAGCTTCTAGACGAATGGAATTCGTTCACCTACAACTTTATTACTTTGGACTTTGGAAGAGCAGGAGTCCAACCTCTAAAGTCACGTGAAGATTAACCAGCAGCCCTGTGTGGAGTCCTTGTGGATCAAAAGTCCTTAAAGCAAAGATAAAACAGGTGTCCCTTGATCGGGACATGACAGATAAGGACTTATGCAGGGTGTCTTTTAAATGGAAATAAAAGCTGGGATCTGTGAAGAAATTTGTATTTAAACCACAGGTTGAGGAAGAGGGGTAGAGAGCCTCCTTTGGATTTGAAAGACATTACTAGCAAGATCAATCCGTCAAACAGACTGCGACATAAAAAAGTCAGGGATGAGAAGGAGGCTTTGAATTTTAGTAATTATCTTCCTGAATTCACTTTGTAATATTTTTTAGCTACTTTATTTCGATTAATTCTTTTAAAAATTTTTTTTAAATTTTATTTTAAACGGGAGTAAAATTAAACACAACAAAACAGAACAGAACGGAACATAAGAAAGCATAAATTTCAAAGCTAGACAACCAGAGATCTTTACTGTCATATTGTCTCTTGTTTTCTTCCAAATGGTTGTCCTTATCTTTGCATATGGGGAGCTCATACTAAATAACATAGCCAATCTTTTCACATGATGTGTAGTTCACTGGCTCCCACTTGCTAGGCAGGGGGGAGGGGAGGAGGGGACATGGGACCGGGGACAGGGTGACATGAGATGTCTGATTCTCAGTCCACACACCAGCAGGATCACAGCCGCCCCCCAGAGAGAGAAGGAGCTCCTTGTTTTCCTGGCACCCCGAGTCAACCGCATGGTGCAGGTCCTGAGGCGCCAGGGTCTCTCCCCTGCAGGCCCCCTAAAGTCCGCCATACTCACCTGCTATTTCTTTCTGATGAATTGATCATTTCATTTCCAAAGTTCTGAAATGGCCAACAGACCACAGAAAGAATTCTCTTTAGGCTCCTGTTTGAAACCAGCAGCTACAGCGATCTGCTGGCCTTGCTTCAGGGCCATCGATTAATTCTTAAACTGTAGCATACTGTCCCAGAATCCACAAGGCAACTTTTCTACTTATATTTAAATATATTTTATCTGTTTCCATTTTGTTAAACAGGACCATGAAATAGTCTTACCTTTTAACATAATCGTACACATATTTTGCAGATCTGTTTTGTGTGACTCATGGGGTTTGCAGGGAAGAAAAATTTAAAAATCCAGATTTCAAAGGTATTCTTAAAGCAAATAAGCATTTGCTCTGAAACAAAATATATATGGTATAGCTAGGCAAATCTTGGGGTGGCGGGGACAAAAACTTACTTAAAAGGGGGGAAAAGAATGAAGAGTATGCTTCTCATGAAGGTTGAAAGTGAAAACCAAAGTGACGGAGGGAGTGGTGGCCTTGGAGAGTGACAGTGCTGGGAGAGGGGCATGGTCCACCTTCAGCCAGGGGTGGGAGCTGGGCCACGGGGTGGGGGGGAGTCGAAGGCCACGCTGTGCACACCTGTGCTGTGGGAAGATGCCCTGCCGCTCGCCCTGAGATCCCCGTCTTGAGAAAAGAGAGCCGGTGAAGATGCTGCTCTTCCCAAAGCTCCAGGTGCCGAGTGCAGGGCTGAGCAGACAGTGACAGCCCAGGTCTGATCTGGGTGGAATGACTGTGGCGTCCTTGCTGTCTCCTCCTGGCCCCTGCGGCTGTTCCTGCAGGACTCTACCCACTGGATCCCAGGCCCTCCCCTTCAGAGCGTGGCCCAAACCCTGCGCCTCCTGCGAAGTCTTTCCTGGGCTCCCCGGGGCGTGGGGCTCCCTCCCCAGGCCTGTGGTCGCCTCCTTTTTACTCGAACCTTTCCTTTGGTCCAGAGTTGATCACTGGACACAGCTGCGTGGCAGCAGGCAGTGGTGAACGGCGTGGTTAAATTCCCTGCTCTTTGGACAGCTCACCTAGTGGCAGATGGTAGCAGCAAGACAGATGATGAAAAGCAAGCAAACAAGCAACCAAAGTACAAACGTCACCGGCCTCGAAGGACTAAGATGGACGAGGGACAAATAGGGTGCCAGGGTGGTGGTGCATTGCAGCGTGATGCAGAGAGGCCCGTGTGAGGGCTGGCAGGTGGGCCAAGGACTCCAGGGAAAAGCAAGGATGGGGAGGCTCAGAGGGGCACAATGGATGTGTGACGTGAGCCCCCAAATCTGAGCAGCAGATAACAGAGGCCAAGGAACGGTGAAATCGGGGCGCTAGCAATGAGATGAAGTCAGAGGGGCAACAGGGATCAAGAGAACAATCTTGGCAAACCCAGGCGCCAGGGCTTGGGAGTCCCCGGGGAGGCTGCACTCCCGGCCCACCCTTGGGTCCCTTAGGAGGGCAGCGCAGGGCTTTGCACACAGGCAAGGCTAAGCATTTACCGCAAGACAAAGGGAAAAGGTCCAACTCCGCCCTCAGGATCCTAACCAATTCCCCCCCTTCCTCTGCCCGGAGAGGCTGCAGATGGCAGGTACTGACCCTGGCGCCCTCTTGGGACCTGAGGTCCTGGCCAAGGCCAGCACTGGGGTTTGGAAGCCACACCCTGCCTGGTGGCTGGCCAGCCTTTCCTTGGGCCCTCGTGGCCTGTGTGCAGAGTGACAGTCGTGGTGCTGGCTTTCAAAGCAAGCGGGGAGCAGTGTTCAAACCCACACCGCCAGCACCTCCCGACCAACCAGCTCCTGCAGCTCCAGCACGCACCACAGACACACCACGGCTGGAGTCTGGTGTCCGGCACCTTGGGCTTGCTGCACCAGGTGGCCAGATGGGGGCTTGACGCTGGGGGGAGGCCGTGGAGGAGCCGTCTCCGGGTGGTGATGGGTCAGCGGCGGGGGGGGGTGTCCCCTGCTTCCTGGCTCTGTACCAGCAGCGGGTGAGGCCTCCCTACTCGTGGGGCCTCACGGACAGGCAGTGGCCGAGCACTCAGGGAGGGACCCGTGTCCTCCTGGCCTTCCAGTGACCCGCCGGGACCAGGGTGTCTCTCAGGGACACTCAGGACTCAGGTTCCTTCCCTGTGATGGTTAGCTTCCCATCCCTGTCACAGACCGCCCGACAGAATCGACTGGAAGGAGGGGACCCTCGTATCCACGCCTGGATGCAGTCCCTGGGCAGTGGCTCCGTGGAGAAGTCTGCTCACCTCACAGCGCCCGGGAAGCGGAAAGAGCAAGCAGAAGCCTGGGAGGAGAGTCACCCTCGTCGTGCACACCCAAGGGACCCACTTCCTCCAAGTAGGTCCCTGACTGCAGGTCACAGTGCTGCCTCTTCTAAACAGAGCCCCTGAAGGTGGGACAGCCCTGTCACACTGCAGGAGAGGCGGCCCAGAAAAGCCTGGGCTGAGGCGTCACCACGCCCACTGGGAAAGTGGCTTTCCTTAACAGGGACAATGACAGCTCGTTGTAGTCTTCTCAGTTGCATGATGTTTCCTGTAACATTTTCCTGTAACTTCTGGGATTTCTTCTGTGAGAGCCTTTCAGGCGAAACAAAATTATTCTCATTAAATTAGTTGTCATATTTTTGAAAATAATTATTCTAGAGAAAATAACTGAGTGGCCATCACTGTCGAAAGCAAGGGGTCTGCGTGTTCCAGTGCACGCAGTGGGCCGGGCCAGGGCAGGCTGGTGAGGACCTCCCACGCCCACCCCCTCGGGGTCTCTGCCCGCAGGTCCTCAGCTGGTGGATGAGCGCCAATTAAAGGGGGACAGAGCCTGCCCGGCAACTGCAAGGTCGTGAGTTCGATCCCTGGTACAGAAAGAATGGAAAGAAAGAAAGAAAGAACGAATGAACTACATCTTATTGAAATCACACGCAGAAAAAAAAAAAAAAGAAAAAAGAAATCACACGCAGGAAGTAAAAGCAGCATCAGAGGTAGGGCGTGAAGTTGGAGGTGAGGGGGAGACGCCGAAACGAAGCTCACGGGAAAAGGAGACCTGAGGGGGGGAAATTAACGAGGAAATCAATTCAAAATGGATTAAAGACTTTAATGTAAGACATGAAACTTTAAAACTACTAGAGGCACATGTAGGGGAAACCCACACAACATTGGTCTGGTCAATGATTGCTTTGGATTTGACCCCCAAAGTGCAGGAAACAAAAGCAAAAACAGCTAAGTGGGTTTGCATCAAACTAAAAGGTCTGTGAAGACAAGATCTGGGCTGGGGGAGGTGTTCGCAATCTGGTGCCTGATTAGGGGTTCATATCCAAACTACGTAAGGAACTCAAACTACTGCAGAGCAAGAAAATAAAAACCCTGATTCAGAGTAGAAAAGGAACCTGAGGAGAACACTTACAAATGGACGGCAGGCTGTGACGAAAGGCTCGCCATGGCTGGTCATCAGGGAAGCAGGAATCAAAGCCGCAGTGCGGTGCTGCCTTGTGCCTGTCAGGTGACTTTGATCCATCTGAAGGAACCACACAGGGCCTGCCAGCGGGAGGGGGTGAGAGCCTCAGGAGGGGGCAGAATAGACAGTGAAGACGCGTTACCTGCGCACCGACTCCCCACGCTAAGTGTGCGCGCCGTGTGCTGCAAACGTGTACTGAGAAAGATAAAACGATGCAAGATAAGAGCTCTGGTGAGGAAGCGGAGGAAAGGGGTCCTCGGACGCAGTCGGCCGGGATGAGAATTAGCACAGCTATCACAGGAAACAGCACGGAGGGGCCTCCAAAATCTAAAGCTGGGAGACATAGCAAGACCTTGTCTCAGAGATAAATACAGTAAATAAAATAAAATAGATGAAAGACAAAGGGCTGAGGATGTGGGTCAGCGGTAGAGTGCGAAAACCAAAAGAAAACACAAAGCAAAGCAAACAGAGCCCTGGGGAGCTGCTTGGCCCTGCTCCTGACTGTCCAGGCCACAGTGGCCGGTGCTCCCGGGCAGGCCGCTGACTTCTGCTTCCTGCCCCTGCTGGGCTCCTGCTGGTCACAGAGCCAGGTGGCCAGGACGGGATGCAGTCACCACCTCACACACGGAGCTTCTGGGCTGCCGCTCTTTCCTGTGGCTCGGTGCCAACTTGAAGTGCTGAGTGCCCACCTGCTCACAGCTTTTCTTTCTCCGTACTGGGGACTGCATCCTCCGACCTTTTTTATTTTTATTTTGAACAAGGTCTTGCAGAGAGAGTCTGCCCAGCCTCCCGGAGCACTGGGATCCCAGGTGTGCCTCGCCACGCCCGCCGCCTGCCAGGTGTTCCTAGCCCCAGAGCTTCACCCTACTTCTCTGAAGAAGGGAACCAGCACCCCTGGATCCCTTCTTCCTCCCATCACCCTCGGTGCCACTGAGCCTGGTATCACACCGGGGTCCCTGCTTCTTGCCTGTGATGCACTCCTGCCCTGGCCCGCTCTCCTCTCCACTTGGCCCCCTGGCTCTGCCGTTCCACTGCCCTGCACAGAGCTGGTGCCCACCATGCGCCCAGGCCCTGCGTCCCCGGCAGTTCAGCTGAAGGCGCTGCTCAGGGCAGCCTTGCTGGACTCCTGTGTTCCCAGAGGAAGCCGGTACCGCTTAGAGCCTTTGTGCGTGAAATCCTCTCCCGCGCGGCTGCTTCTCTAGGGTTCTGTCATTTCGCGCTCTGTGAGTTGTTGATTTATGCACTCATCTGATCTCCTCTCTGTTCTACCTGTTTGTTTTCTCTTGTTACCCTCGGAGCCTGGCAGAGGAGGAGCCTGGTGTGGGAGCAGCTCCCAGGGGAGGAGGCCCTCAGGAAATGTGGAGATGCTTCCTGCAGGGTCACGTTGGCCACCGTCTGCACCCTCGCTTGCTTCTTTGATAAGGACTTGTCATTCAGCACCACAGCCTGCCAGTGGGGGTGTGGGGGCACCATCCCAGCAAAGGAAACCCCTGGGAGTGGGGCGCTCACTGGCTGAGCCACACAAGGCCAGCTGTCTCCATATCTCCAGCTTCAAACACCACACAGGTAAAGGGTGTTGAAGAAGGGAGGGTCGGCACTGGATTCATGGTTTCACACTAGGCCAGGATTTTTAATGATACTCGAGGGGCCAGAAGCAGACGGAAATATGGATAATGTGTGCTTCGACAAAATTAAGAACTTGTACTTCAAAGGAAAATGAAAAGGCCAGGCATAGTGGTGCAGGCCTGTAATCACAGCACTCAGGAGGCTGAGGCAGGAGGGTCACTGTGAGTTAGAGTCCTGGAGTCAGGGCCAGTCTGAGCTACACAGTGAAATCCTGTCTCAAAAAGACAAAGAGAAAAAAATATAAAGACAACCCGCAGGAACAGAGAGACTACTGATAACTCACACATGTGGTAAGGGATTTATATGTGAAATGTGTAAAGAACACCTACTCCTAGATAAAAAGAGACAAAACCCTGAGTAAGCATGGGTGCGGGATCTGACTTAGCGTTTCTCCAGGGGGGCTGCGATGGCTGAGCCCATGGAAAGACGGTCAGCTCCATCAGCTGTTAGGAGAACGCCAGTCAAACCCTCAGCAGCAGCCTCCGTACTGGTGTGGTGTGGTTTTAGTCACTTTTTGCAACATGGCTCGCCATATGTTCTTTGTAACTTTTATTAGTCAGTGTTTGCTGTATGCGGTGACTGCACTCATGCTGGGGGCTGGTGCATGACACCGCACCTCTTCATTCTGTGTGCACATCTGTCCCCTCTCCATCTCTGGGGTGTGACTTTAAAATGGAGACAAATAACAAGCACTGGTGGAGAGGCGAAGAAATCTGGAGCACCCGCTCTGCCTGCCAGGGGACTGCGACGTGGCAGCTCCTTCAGAGGACAGCGCGGCGGGTCCTCAGCGTACTCGAGGCTTAACACGCGGCCCTGCAGCTAATTGGGTGCAAACCCCAGAGGAGTGGGAAATAGACATCGACACAGCTCTTAGACAGGAATGTTCACAGCAGCCCGAAGGTGCAAAGACCCCACTGTTCGTCAACTGGTGAACAAAATATAATCCATCCACACAGTGCGACAGCATCTGCTCACGAAGGGCCGAGTACTGACTTACGTTTGCAGCATGGAAAATCTTGAGAACAAGATGCTGGGAGGGGAGAGGCCAAATAGCATGATCTTTATATGGAAGGTCCAGAACAGACAACTGTATCTGTGCAGAAAATGGATTGCTGGGTCCTAGGCACCAGGGATCGGGAGCCAAAAAGTAGAGAGAAGATAGGGATGAGATTTCTTTTAGGGTGAGGAAAGTCACTCGGTAGTAGTGTTGACTTCACAGCTCTGTGCATGGACTAAAAATATTGAATTGCGTGCTTTAAATGACCAAATGGGGCTCCTTTTCTTCGAGGGGCTCCATCCCGAGACCCCCACAGAGGCCTGGACCCTTGTTTGGCACTGAGCCCTTGTGTCCTGTCTCCTTCTGCACCCTGCTGTGCTGCCATGCTATCAGTCACCTGACCTTCCACGTTTTCAGCCTAAGTGTCTCCTTTTCATTACCACTCCTGTTTAGGGGGATTATCATGCAAAATAACTTCCTGGGACACAAGTACTGTGACACCACCACAGTTAACCTGGTAACTGAGAAAGCTGGCCAGTGGGTAGCTCGCCCACTTGTATAGTAGTATATACTACACGGGTAGTATATACTGCTTGGATACACAGGACTAAAGGACGGCTGTGGCCTGGTGAGACAGCAGGAGAGAGGAGGATTTTATCACTTGACTCAGGAGGTTGACCGCCCAGGAACTGCTTGTTTCTAGAGCTTTCCATGTAGTGTTTCCTGACTGGGTTGACTTCGAGGAAATGACAGTGCAGAAGGCAAAGCTTCAGTCATGCTTTAAAAGTAAAAACCATTCAAGCAAAATTACAGAGAAGATAAAGTGGGTTTTACGTCACTTCTGTCTATGGTCACCTTCCTGCTATCCTAACCCCTCCCTAGACGTTCCAGATCACAGGTGAGTGACTGACCACCAGGGGACATTTTGTGGCCTACAAACTGTTGTAGCTTGGCATAACTGATGCCATCTTAAGCCCTGCATTTAACTAGTGCTTTGTATTCAGGAAAATGGAAAATTACTCAGGGTATAAGTCCCGTGAGAAAAGCAGAATGAGCTGTACCCACAGGAGAAAAATTAACCTGCTCAACAAAAGAAGCAGGATACAGGTGTCAACCAAAAATTAATGTAAGATTCGAGCTAAATTGTTTCCAACAGGATGTCTTTTGTGATTCTCTCTTTTAAAAACTCTGTAACTTTCCAGTTTGGTTCCACTTGTTTGGATCCTGAACTGGGCTGGGGTCTGTATACCGGTGGTTCTGAGCTCAGTTAATTAAATTCCAAATTTATCAATTTGGCTGCTTGGATTCCTATATTGTTGTTCACGAACCCACCTCACAAACTCTTCATTCTTGGCTTGGAGAGCACGTGAAATATTTTGAAATGAGAAGAGTTCACATTAAATTGTGGGTTTCTGGCTTCTCTAGACAAAAGAAAACTTCAAACCCAAATAAATTATAAAAACTCAAATCTGATGGCCACAGCAGATCCGTATTTTCCACATGGAAAAATGAGGCTGCCCTCTTTGGGCCAAGGTGCCTGTCTCAGTTTGTTTTTAGTTGCTATAACAGCATGTCTGAGGCTGATTAATTTATAAAGGAAAGAGGTTTGTTTTGGCTCCCAGCTCTGGGGGCTGGCAAGGCTGAGATCTGGCAGCTTCCTCTGGAGAGGGCCACGTGCTGACTCATGGACGGTGGGAGAAACAGCCAGCCTAGCAGTGCTGGGGCAAAGAGCCCCTCGGGGTTAACTCTGCTTTATCACCCAAGCTGGGCTCACCCCCACATCTGGCAGTTACCTCTTTTATTTCCAGGGTCACTTGAATTTGCAACTTCTAAGAGTTTCCCCTGCTTCTAGAGGCCCTGGATCTAGGTTCCGTGCCTCAGGCTTCCACTGAAGATTGGCTAGCCTCTCGGTCCACGTGGTCTCCAGTCCCGCTGCCCTTAGAGCCTCCAGGGGCCCACGAAAACGGTGTCAGTGCAAAGCTGCAGAAAGCAAAGCAGAGCCCCACTCTGGGGTGAGCCCCTCCCCCGTGTGCCCGCAGCCAAGCCCTGGACTAAGCCCCACTGCTCTGATTCAGGCGGGGCTTCTGGGGTCTGGTCACGGCCTCACCGCAGGTTGGAAAGCTGCTTTTTAATCCAGGCAGTCAGCAGGACGAGAGAATGAGGTGATGTGGGTTAGATGACACTCACTCGACGCTCAGATAATCAGGACTGCCTGTCTGGCCCTGAACGTAATTGTGGCGTTTGTCCCCAATCGTGTCAGAAGGTCACAATTGCTCTGCCCAGTGTGGCCAGGTCAGGGCGCCATGGCAGCGGGCATTATTTTTAACTAGCAAGGTTTTTACCTGAGGAAGACAGACGGGCTGCTCTCTGGACTCTGCATCCCTGGACTCTGAAATGTCGCAGCGGTTGACAGGGACAAGAAGTTAGAGCAGCCTTTCCGGAGGTCAGGAGAGGCGCATGGGAAGAAGGGACAGACATCCGCTTCTCCTTGCTCTCAGCCGGCATGGCAAGTCTGGTGCATTCTGCGGTGGGCGGTGGAGAAGGAGGGTCTCCCAGATGCCACCCTGCTTGTGTTTTTAAAGCCACCCCTAGGGGTTCTCAGAGGCTGTGGGTAGAGGAAGGCGGGCAGGACAGGCCAAGCGCTCCCTCTGAGCTCTCCTGCGCCCCGCAGGGACCCCAGGGACCTCACAACACAGCCTGGAAAGAGCTCTAGGTTGACAGAGGCCACCCCACTAGGGGCTCGCAAAGT
>PVJX010008945.1:42632-61141 GCA_004027295.1 Dolichotis patagonum | reverse complement strand
AAGAAGTGGGAAGGTGTACAGGACACAGGAACCAATGGCAGGAGGCAGGCAGACAGACCACCACAGTGAGTACTGCCAGGCACAGTAACACATGCCTTGCAGCTTCAGCTCACCCTGGGCTATATAGTGAGTTCAAGGCCAGTCTACACTACATAGTAAGACCCTGCCTCAAAAACAAACAAACAAATGTAAGAGAAAGCCAAGACCTGAGCAGAGCACAGGAAGTGACAGAAGACAGAGGAAGCAGGAGAGGAGAATGGTTAGAGTTGGCAGACTTCTGGGATCAGAAGTCAATATTGTATTTGCATCTTCTTGTAGTTGCATTGCCTATTTATTGGGATTGAACCCAAGGCCTTTGCACTGAGTTATATTCCCAGCCCATTTCTACTTTTATTTTGAGACAACGTCTTGCTAAGTTGGCCAGTCTGGGCTCAAACTTGAGATCCTCTTGCCTCAGCTTCCCAGAGTGCTAGGATTACAGGCATGGCTGGCTGCCTTTGTTATTTTCCAAGCAGACTATACATTTCTCCCTCTGTCTCTCTTTCTCTGTCGCCCCATCTGTCTCCATCTATCTTAGTTTCACAGTGCTGAGGATCAGACCCAGGGCCTTATTAATGCTAGGCAATTATTCTACCACTGAACCCTCCCAGCCCCTGTGTATTTCTTACAAAAAGATCTTTTCTCTTCCTATGATTTTGCTAGTGGCACCTAGTATTGTCCCCAGTGTATGATTAGTGTATTCATAGAGAAAACTGAAGTAGAATGAAGCCATGTTAAGCTGTTCAAGTTATTAACTCATATACTTGTGAGTTAATTATCAGGAAAAAACACATGCTTGAGAAACACAAAATGTTATCATGCTACAATTTGCTAGCTTTGAAACTTGGGGGCCAGTTATTCAACCTGCTTAGGTCTCCACTTTTTCACCACAAAAAGGATAGAGGGACATTTCATCCATTAAGTGTTATAAAGATTAAATGAGATATTTAAACTGGGTGTGGTGGCATAGGCTTGTAATCCTAGCACTTGAGAGACTGAGGCAGGAGGATTGCCTGGAGTTTGAGGCCAGCCTGAGAGCTACACAACAAAACCTTCTCTCTCTCTTTTTTAAAACCCTATCTCAAAATCAATAAATCATAAAAAATAAAGGAAATACTTGCATATCATCTAGACAGCACACCCTATAATGCCAGCTCCTTTGTCAGCTCTCACTTCCTTCCCCAGAACCCTTAGCCCACTACCTTCCATCTACCCCTACACCTTATTTCATAACTACCCTCTCTCCCCGGCATGTGCTAAGCTTCCCTCTCTACTGGCTCCATTCTTAGCCTACAAAGGTCCTCAACTAAAAGCTAAAAACAGTCCCTCATTCAATCCAGATCTCCATTCCTTTAAGCTTTCCATTTCTCTTCATCTTTTTGTCATCAAACTTCTTTTTTTTTCTTAAATCCGTACTGGGGACCATGTTCTTGCAAGGCAGGCACTTATACCGCTGAGTTAAATCCCCAGCCCCGTCATGTCATCAAACTTCTTAAAAGAGTTGTTGACATTCCCAATCCAAGTTGATCCCAGAGCTAGAATCAGCTCTGGATCTCAGGAATGAGGAAGAGAGAAGCAGGAATAAGACAAGACCAACCACTGTTTCCAAGAAGGACCAAAGGAGTGAGGCATGCTGAGCATCTTGGGGTACTCAACTTCGCACAACCAAGCAACTTTCCAGTCTTTCCCCTTCTGGAGTTCCTTTCTTACAGAATCACTGTATCTACCGGCTAGGTCGTAGCTCAGTGGTAGAGCACATGGCATGCCTGAGGCCCTAAATCCCCACCATCACAATAAAGTACTTTATCAATATTCTCCCCAACTACAAATTTATTAAAGCATCTTACATTCCCAATGAGCTAATTACTTTTCTTTCCTGATCAAACATTTCTAGTGTTTCCTCACTGCATACAGGAAAGCCCTGTACTCTTTTAGTTTATTTTTATTTATTTAGTTTTGTTTGATTATTTTCCGGAGGCAGGGTCTCACCATGTAATTCAGACTGGTCTTTAACTTGAATCAATCCTCCTGCCTCAGCATCCAAAGTATTGAGATTATAGTTATGCACCACCATATCTGGTGCAAGGCCTGAACTCTTGAGTAATTTCTTTAATGTCAGTCACTATCTTAACTTTTTCTTTCTTCACTTATCTCATAAAGAATGTATACTCCAGATATGCAGAATAAGTTACTACATCCTGAAAGTGTCTCATATTGGGGTTATTCACTGTACATGTTTATGCAATTCCCATTATCTGGAAATCACTTCTTTGCAATCTCTGGCTTTTAAATAGTTTAAATTGCCTGTCACGGTGACACTCACCTGTAATTCCAGCACTGGGGAGGCTGAAGCAGGAGGATTGCTGTGTGTTCAAGGTCGGTCTAAAATTCAGCAAGATCCAGTCTCAAAAGAAAAAAAGTTTATTCTCATTCTTTCTCTCTGTCACTGTCTCTCTGACAGGGTTTGGCTATATTTCACAGGCTGGCCTTGAATTTGCAATGCTTATTGTAAGTAGTAGAATCGATGACTATGTAAGTCTATCTCTTCTGGGTCGGGGATTTAGCTCAGCAGCATAAATGCCTGCTTGGCAAATGTGAGGTCGTGAGTTCAATCCCCGGTACAAAAAAAAAAGTCTATCTCTTCTAACCAATCAGGACTAATCTAAGCTTCTTTACTCTCATAATTCTTTAAACTGCTGGAAGTTAATGGGAGGGCTGAGGGATACTGCTCAGGGGTGAACACCTGACTAGTATATTTGAGCCTTGAACCCACCAGCCCCAGCTAGATCACAAGATTCCTGACTGCAAATAGTTTCGCCTCGCTCAAGAACTGTGACTTCTCATTGGCGGGTCCCTGAGGGCTTGTTCCCGTAGTGCTTCAGTGCCGTGCTGACACCTGCTGGTCACAGGTGGTTTGGCAGCCCTGACCTCCGCATTTCCACCCTCAGGCACTAATTGTGGGGATATCTACTAGTTGCCCTCCAGACTCTGGAAGATGCTTGTGATAATGTTGCCCCATAGTGCCACCCCTTCAAGCTTGCTAACTTTCCCCAAGGGCCCCCAACCTATCAATTTGGACTTTACATCCTCCCCAGTACCACAGATTCAGAAGAATACAGTCTCAAGGAGCTAGGTGACAAGAAAGAAGGGAATACTTTGAGAGACGGATGTGCAACCCCTTCTCCCCACCCCAAAGAGTCACGGGTGTTTCCAACAGACTCCTATTCCTCTCCACCTTTGCCTTACTTCTAGGTTTCTCTTGGGCCATGGGCCTTCTTGGTGCTGGTGGACCGGAGGTTGAGCGGACTAGGTAGGCGGAGCCTGCGGGGTGGGGCCAGGCCAAAGGGCCTCTCGCTAGACGCTTCTCCATTCTGTCAGCTCTCCGGGAACATCCACGCCAAGACTGGCACCCGTTGTGGCAGGTGAGGGACCGTTCCGTGAGGGTGGTTTGGGGGGCATGGTGGCAGCGAAAAGGTCCCGAACTCCTTCAGCTGTAACTTTCCACATCGTCGAGGTCTCACTTGTAGAGTTCTTGGGCTCCCAGTACAGCTCACTTTTCCTTGGGGCAAGGCAGCCTTTGAAAGAAAGAGCTGGCTTGGGATGGAGTTAGGTGCGGGGCTGAGGGGAAGGGGTGGGCATGGGTGTGTGACAGATCAAGGAAATCTTGAGGTATGGAGGGAGATGGGTGTGGACCAGTGGGACATGGGACAACAGAAGATCTTAGGGAGGGCCCAGGAGAGACAAAAAAACAGGGAAACAGGAGACAGTGAGAGGACAAGGGGGCAAAGTCAAGCTCCCCAGAGGGGCAATGGAGAGCGGGAAACAGGAAGGCTGAGGAGGAAGGCAGGCTCACATGGAGCAATCAAGTCTTCCGGGCCTCCTCCAGCTGTGGAGGCTGGTCCAGAAAGCCCCAGGGCAGGCCAGGAGCAGATGGGGGCTGCAGGCTGCTACTGGAATGCTTCAGTGCGGCGGAAAAACCCTCCTAGTTACCCACTCCCCTGCCTCTTCAGACTCCCAGTTTCGTTTGGAGGAGAGGGCGAGGCTCTCCTCACTGCGGTTGCAGCCACATCCTGCAAGAGCAAGGGAGGGGGAAGTAAGAAGCAAAACAACTAGAACTGCAGGAGAGGGCCGTGGGGTGGGAACCTGGACCTCTGCAGTAGATAGGCCCCACAGGGTCTTGGGCGCAGCTGGGAGCCCGCAGCCCTGCAGGCCTGCTGCCCTGGAGGGGCTGGCTCAGCTGCCATGCCCGCAGCCACGCAGAGAGCAGTCCAGGGAAAAATGTTCTTCGGACTACTTGACCTGAAGCTCATTTTTATCTTTTACTCATGACTACAGCCAAGGTGCTTCATTTCTCTTAACTTCAGTTTTCTCACTGCAAAGTGGGGATATCTGTTTATAGAGCTGGGAAAAGGCAGTTCACAAAAAGCACACGGCACACAGTAATCTCTGAGTAAATGTTAATTATTCTTATCGGGACTCCCAGGACCCCTATGCTTCTCACTTCTTTAAAGAAAACAGTTGACATGGGCTTTTGGAGTCAGGAAGTCAGCTGTGTTTGACCTCAGGTAAATAATTTAACATAAGCCTCAGTTTATGGAGAGCAATACCTGTACCTCCTGGATTCAAGGTGCACAGTCGGGGTCACATGGTAGCTACGGGAAGGATCCACCAGCTAAGCCCATCTTCCAGCTGCAGCCCTCACTTCCCAACCTCACCCTGAGGCCGCCTTCCCTGTAGCTACTCCTCAGAAAGGGTTAGCATTCGTCCACCCGGATGCTCTGAAGGGCAAGAGTCCCTACACCACCAAGAAAAAAAGCAGGTGCAAGATAGCAAGACACAGAGGACCAAGGGGGCCTACGGGAAACAGAGAACAAGGTAATCAAATGACAGAAAAGGGGAAAGCCTTTTTTTTTTTTTGGTTTTTTGAGACAGGGTTTCACTATGCAGTTCAGGCTGGCCTTGACCTTGCAGCAATCCTCCTGCCTCAGCCTCCCAAATGCTAGGATTACAGGCATGTGCCACCACACACGGCATCATTTCTCTAAGGAATCCTGTGCCTCTCTTCTAGCAACCAATCACTCCCCTGCCCTGGGAACCATGGAGTCCTTCAGCTCAAAGAGCCTGGCACTGCAAGCAGAGAAGAAGCTACTGAGTAAGATGGCGGGTCGGTCTGTGGCTCACCTCTTCATCGATGAGACAAGCAGTGAGGTGCTAGATGAGCTCTACCGTGTGTCCAAGGACTACACACACAGCCGGCCCCAGGCCCAGCGGGTCATCAAGGACCTGGTCAAGGTGGCTGTCAAGGTGGCTGTGTTGCATCGAAATGGCTGCTTTGGTCCTGGGGAGCTGGCCCTGGCTACCCGCTTCCGCCAGAAGCTGCGGCAGGGTGCCATGACAGCACTTAGCTTTGGGGAGGTGGACTTCACCTTCGAGGCCGCTGTGCTGGCTGGCCTGCTCACCGAGTGTCGAGATGTGTTGCTGGAGCTGGTGGAGCACCACCTCACCCCCAAGTCCCATGGCCGCATCCGCCACGTGTTCGATCACTTCTCTGACCCAGGTCTACTCACAGCCCTTTACGGGCCTGACTTCACTCAGCACCTTGGCAAGATCTGTGACGGGCTCAGGAAGCTCCTGGATGAGGGGAAGCTCTGAGAGCTCCCAGAGCCTTCCACCTTGGCGGACTGGAAAAAACCCACCAAGGGCTTTCTAACCCTACTCCAGGCACTAATGCTTTTCAACCCAAAGGCTTCATTCTCTCCCAAGGGAGCCTCACCTCTCAGGCCCTGCACCCAAACTGCGGGAGAAGATGCAGCACCGAGGGGGCGGGGAGGCTCACTCCCACTTCAGCCCCAGCACAGGAAACAGCTGCCTAAAAAAGGCGAAGTGAAACTTGGATCTCCACTTCTCCCACAAGAGCTGTCTGAAACAGGAAAACCCCCTCCCCTACAAATCAAAGGGGACAGAACCCACGTAACCCCTCTGGGGACACTAAAGACAGAAGAGGGATGGTGACCCTTAGAGACATCCTAGGCCTCCAGCTCTAGACAGAGCATGGACAGATACCAGCGGCTCTGTCCCAGGGCGCAGGAAGAAGGGTGAGGGCAGGGGAAGAGTCTCACAGGGTAAAATAAAACTCCTGAAACATGCTCAGGGCTCAGTGTTTAATCTCTCCAGCTTCTACACCTTAGGATCATCACAGAGGGAAGTTAGTATACAGACACACTTATCTCACCTCTACCACCTCCACACAGGAGACTGAGGCATATTTCCAGAACTATTGAGGTTCCCTTGCCTACTTCTTTGAGAAACAAAAAACAAACTGTACTGCAGATCAGTGCTACAAGTCACAAATGAATACACAGAAGCAAGGGTGGGGAGGGTGTGCAACTAAGTCTCCCAAGCCAACCTCTCTTGGAGTCCCACAGGAGTCTCCTCCTGCCCTTCAGCCCACTGTAGGCTGAGCAGAGCACGAGTCAGAAGTGGGAACTGGTGGAATGCAGAGGTCATGTCCCTACTTTGCTGCTCTTTCTCAGAGCAAAAGTTGTGAAAAAATTGTAGGGAAATGGTCAGTCAAGACTGAGTCCAAATCCTTGACCTTGCTATCCTTGGTGTGACACCAGACTGCAGATTCTCTGTGCTCAGTAACATGCTCAGAAAGGAGCTGGGGAAGGTAAGGAACCAGCAGGCACTGGCTTGGTTCCAGGCTATAGAAATCCCATTTTTAAGAGTGGGGAAGAGTCAGATATAGCAAATAAATATTACTCAATATAGCACCAAATAAATTAGGGGATATTGTTGGAGCTGGGAAGTTAAAGGGGAGTCTCTGCTTCCCTGCTCTAAGGGCAGAAAACAGTAAAAAAGATAAGAAAGGCAGCAGGGATGTAAAAAAAAAAAAAAAAAAGAAGCCATCTAAATCTAAAGGACAACTCCAGATTCAGCCAAGAACTGGGAAGGGATTTAGTTCTCTTCTCCTACTTTTACCCCAAAAATGTGCTCCAGTTGGTATCAGACAGGAGCCTGGGGGAGACAGCTGGAGTAGAGGGAGGCAGGCTGGAAAGCCATGTTTTTGAGCCTCACCTCAGGCTCCTCTCTCCCTCAAGTTGTTCCTTCCAAATTCTGCTTCTCTCAGTCCTTTCAGGGAACATCAGAGTTTGAAGATTTCATCCTCCTGGTCTCGTAGCATCCGAGTCCGAGAGGTCCGAGTCAGCGGCACAGGACCTAGGACAGCGCGTTGCTGGGTCCTTGGGGAGCTGAGGTGGAGATGTGTGTCCTCCCTGGGTACCCTGTAGGTTAGGAAAAGGGGAAAGAGCCACAGATCAATGGAAGAAACTGAGGATGGGCCAGAAGGTATGGGAAAGTTGTCTCCTCTCCTGCTTCATGAACTTTCTGCTCCAAGACAGTCTCAGTATCATCTGGAAAAATCTTAGCCTTAATGCTCCTCCTGTATGGATTAAGAAAGCAGCAAGAACAATCAACTGTTTTGCTCCAGTGAGAACATGGAACCCAGCTCAGCCCATCCTGGGAGCCTTGGGCTATACACTGCATCATGGGGCCTCCCGGGCAAAGGTACCACCCTGCTTCCACTGATCCTATGCTTACCTACTTATGTTTGTAGGAGGTTGGACAGGAGTCTGTGGAGCAACTTAGGAGGACTCAGTCAAGACTCACCCACTTTCTCCTTTGCTCAGCTTCTGTGTGGCAACCTTCTTTGACAGGCTGATCTGTGAGTCCAGCTTCTTAAGGAAATCTGAGGCAGAGAGGTCATGGGTGGGCCCATGGGGGTCCTGGCCAGGTGTGGGAGGGACACTGTCACCTTTGGCACGTTCTGAACCCATGTCTTGTTTGCTTCTTTCTGCTGAAGATGGCCTTGCTTCATTCTTCCTTGGGTGAATCTCTTCCTCTCCATCTTTCTCTTCTTCAGAATCCAAACCATTGAACAGGTCTCTGGGCTCTGTCAGGATGGGGATGTAGAGGGTTTTCTTCAAGAAGATGGAGTCATTAGTATAAAGGCGGTTTGCACGCTTAATCTGTTCCATCTTTAAAAAAAAAGCCACCAAAATTAATGACAGTAACAACATCCATCTCACATAGAATCTCATGCTTTTAAAAGTAATTATATCCAGCATTTGGGAGGCTAAGGCAGGAGGATCACTTGAGTTTGAGGCCAGCCTGGGCTGCACACTGAGTTCAAGGCCAGTCTGAACTACATGGTGAGGCCCTGTCTCAAAAAGCTTAAAAAAAAAGTTAGTGATGTCAGTCACTTATTCAGTGATGAATATTTACAAAATAACTATCTGATTAAAAAAATAATTCATAGGGCTAAGGATATATAGCTCAGCAACACAAGCGCCTGTCTGGCAAGCACAAGATCCTGAGTTTGATTCCCAGTTAAAAACAAAACAAAAGAAATAATTCATATAGTGTAACAAACATTTCCTGAGGAAGCAAAAAGGCCTAAGATTCTAGTTCTACCTCCATCATTAACTTGCTAGGTAAATTTAAGCAAGTAGCTTAATCTTTCTGAGAGCCTCTATCTTTACCTTTAACAATGGCTCACAGTGAGGTCTCAGGCTCTCCAGGGGCCCACAAGGTCAGAACTATTTTCCTAGTAATAAAATGTTATCTTCCCTTTCATTCTCATTTTTCACGAGTGTACAGTGTTTTCCAGAGGCTGCATGATGTGTGATATTGCAACAGATTGAAGAAGCAGCTAGAGCAGCTGGGTGTGGTGGCACATGCCCATAATCCCGGCATTTGGCAAGCTGAGGCAGGAGGATCACCCCAAGTGTGAAGCCAGCCCGGGTTACAAACTGAGTGTAAGGCCAACTTGAACTGCATAGCAAGACCCTAACTCAGAAACACACACACACACAGAACCTTCTCAACTGGGTTATTCCAACAATTTAACAACTCTTCTTCTTTCATTTCTACTCATCTTCCTCTTGACATCTATCTAGAAAAATGTCTCTTATTAACTCATAAGCCTGTTTATTATAAACCTCCCATGACGTGTATTGGCTAAGAAATAAAAGTCCAGGGCTGGGGATTTAGCTCAGTGGCTTAAGCGCCTGCCTGGCAAGCACAAGGTCGTGAGTTCGATCCCCAGTACTAAAAAAAAAAAAAAAAAGAAATAAAAGTCCAAATCAGCATTGAAGGGCTTTCTCAATCTAGCTCCCAATGGAAATGTCTAGCCTTGTCTTACTTTTATTACTTATGCAGTTCGCTGTACTTTTCATTTTACTTTGAAGATTCCATAATCTTTCACACTTTTGTGTGTTTATTCATCCTGAAATGCCTCTCCCTACTCCCTTCCCTGCTTGGAAAATTTCTACTCATCAACTATCATACCTTTGTGTAACCCTCCCAATGCAGCCTGTAATGATTTCTGTAATAATAGTTGCCTTGTGCTTGTGGGGGCTGAGGGTGTAGCTCACAGCAAAAATCCTGGTTCAATCCCTAGTGCTGCAAAAACAAACTTGCCCTATGGGCTAGGGTACAGCTCTGATAGATTGCTTGCTTAGTACTGCAAGGCTCTGGGTTTGATCTCTAGCACTGCAAAAAACAAGATCAAATACAAACAAACAAAAACTCTGCCCTGTTATATGGTTAGTCACTTCTTTGCTGAAACCATATAAATCTTTTAAGGGCAGGAATGGTAACTTGCTGTCTCTGTATCCCTAAAGTGTGCCTTAGAATCCTACAGAACTTGGCACAGAACAGGGGCTTATAAAAAAAAGTACTTATTTATGAATAAAGTAGATAACAAAATACAGTATCTCAGATAGTTTATCAGTATTTTATTCTCAGAAGCCAGTGTCACTTTTACTGTGTCATTTTACGTTGGCACCAGTGTGGAAAATCGTATTTCTTTTATCTGTCAAATATAAAACCTTTTTCTGTCCTGAGGCAAGACTATTACAGTACACTGGACAAGTAAAATCTTACAAGGCCTTTAAAAATAAAATCAGATTAATTGGAATTATTTTAATTTATTTTACTGTTTTGTTTTTATCTTGCTATGCAGTTCCGGCTATGTGGCTTGGCCTTGAACTATGTAGCCCAGGCTGGCCTCAAACTTCACAGCAAACCTCCTGCTTTAGCCTTTCAAGTGCTGGTATTATAAATGTGTGCCACTAGGTCCAGCATTTTATTGTTTTATTTTGCTTTTTGAGACAGGGTCTCAGTTTGTAATTCACACTCACAGGGATCTTTCTGCCTCAGCTTCCAGAGTGCTGGGATTCTAAGCATGTGGCACCACACCCAGTTTTTATTTATTTATTTATTTATTTATTTATTTATTTATTTATTGAGATAGGGTCTTGCTGTACACTCCAGCCTGGCCCAGAACTTACAATCTTCCTGTCTCAGTCTCCTAAATGCTCAGGGGCTGGGGATTTAGCTCAGCGGCATAAGCGCCTGCCTTGCAAGCACGTGGTCGTGAGTTCGAACCCTGGAACAATTTAAAAAAAGAAAAAAAAACTCAGATTACAAGCATGCACCACCATGTCTGGCTGCAAGCTGAATGATTTTAAAAAGTTAAAATTGTCTTGCACTTTTGAACATGCCAAATATTTTGATGCTATCAACTTTATTTTGCCTAGATTATATCATAGATCCCCTCCAGCTCCAAGATGTTATGAATACTTTTTGAGTTTTGTGGTGCTTTTATTATTTGCCAGAGGGATCCTAGTCCATCAATCCAGGTTTTCTTGAGAGGTCCTTAAAATCTAGTAACTCTAACAGAGAGATTAAAAGGAAAGATTTTAGGCTGGGCATGGTGGCATATGCCTGTATTACTAGCACTTGGAAAGCTGAGGCAGGAGGATTGTTGCAAGTTTGAGACGAACCTGAGTTATAAAATGAGCTCAAGGCCAGCCTGAACTGCATAGTGAAACTCAGTCTGAAAAAGACTAAAAAAAAAAGTACTATCTCCCTGTTTCCTCATCTCTCTCTCTCTCTCTTTTTTGGTGGTACTAGGGATCAACCCTAGAGACAACACACTGAGCTACATCCCCAGCCCTTTTTTGTTTTTAAAACATGGCCTCAGTAATTTGCACAGGCTGGGCTTGAGTTTACAGTATTATTCCCTTGGTCTCCCAGAGTACTGGTCTCCTGTAGGCATGTACCATCACACTAAGCTTTATTTATTTGCAGTACTGGGGATTAAATCCAAGGCCTTTAAACTGAGCAACACCTTCAGTCCTTATATTTTTGTTTTGAGACAGACTCTCACTATGCAGTTCAGGTTGGCCTTGAACTCACTATGTAGCCTAGGCTGGTCTCAAACTCACAGCAATCCTCCTGCCTGTTTCCCAAAAGCTGGGATTATAGGTGTGTACTACCACACCTGGTTCCTCATCTTTAAATGGGACTAATTATACCTACCTCATATTCTTATGAGGAAAACATGCGATTATAGATGTATAAAGCCTGGTATATACTGTGTTCCTTAATTGATAGGTAGGTAACAATTTAAGCAATTATCATTATTTAATACTTTCTTCATTTTATAAAGGGTAGGCAAACTGACGTACCAGACAGGGGCAGTGACTCAACCCACAAGCAGAATAGAACCACAATACAAAACTCTTCTTAACTAGACTACAGAGCTTTTCCAGGGCTATAAGACAGTCTCAGAAACCAGGCATTGTGGCACATGCTAGTAATCATAGCTACTGAGGAGGTTGCTGTAAGAGGATCACAAGTTGAAGGACAGCCTATCTCAAAAGGGTTGGTATGTAGCTCAGTGGTAGAATATTGCCTTTAGCATGCAAGAGGCTTTGAGTTCAATCTCCAGCATGGAGCAGGGGTTCTTAATAGTCAGTTGTTGGTTCTCTGCATGACCTAGTGGGGTTTTTTTGTTTGTTTTTTTCTTTGCTGAGGATTTAATTCAGGGCTTTGCTCATTAGGTAGGTAGGTACTCCAGCCCTTACTGTTTAAGACAGTCTCCCCAAATCCTTAAATTACCCAGGCTGGCCTCAAACTTAGGTCTACCAAGCCCAGCTCCCAGTTCTCTGAACACAACTTATGAGCCCCTGCTAAGACAGAGGTTGTTCTGCACTTTCATACCCACTTCATTTGCTTAGGCCATCCTTTGACTTGAAACATTCTTTTATTCTTTCTCTTTCTACCACTCTCTCTTTATTTAATTTCAAAATTGGGGATTAAACCCAGGACATTTTGCACTGAGCTATGTTTATAGCCCTTTTTATTTTTTGTTTTGAAAATAGGATCTCACTAAGTCACTAACTGCAGAGGCTCAAATTTGCAATCTTCCTGTCTCAATCTTCCAGAGTGCTGGAATTACATAAGTGTGCCGTCACATCAGTGGCAAATATTTTCTTTCCTACACTCCCAATTTCCATGTGTGGAAAATTCAGTCATATTTTCATCCATTCAAACAATATCTTTTGGGCTGGAGATTTAGCTCAGTGGGCACAGTTGCCTGCCTGGCAAGCACAAGGTCATGACTTTAAATCCCAGTCCCAAACAAAACAGTATCTTTTTTAATAAATTAAGAAGAGATGACAACAAATAAGAAGGCAGATTTTTAGAGATTGTGAAAGGGATGGAGGAGGCAGGAGGAAAGTAGGAGGGGAAATGGGGGCAAAATTCAAAACATGTTATTTGCACATACCAAAATAGATTTCATTGGTCTATATCACTAATATGTGCCCAAAAAGAGGTGGTCTCTTCATCTTCTATTTGCTGGTAACTATGCCAGAATCTAAAGACATGAAATTAAAACAGTTCTACTGGTTATGATTTCAGATGCCTGTAATCCCAGCACTTGGAAGGCTGACTGAGGAGCATCACAATGACTTTGAGGCCAGCCTGAGCTACATACCAAGACCCAGTCGCAAAAAAACAAAAAAGTATGTGTTGTGAGGTGATGGCTAAAGATGTGTGTAGTTCAGTGGTAGAGTGCCCCTGGGTTATACCCTCAAGAAAGGAAATAGTTTCTACTTTGAAGGAGCACAGAGGTCACTGGAAGGCAAACACCTGTAATACGTAAGTTTGTTTTTTCTGTTTTTGGTACCGGGGATTGAACTCACGACCTCGTGCTTGGCCAGCAGGCGCTTGTGCTGCTGAGCTAAATCCCTGGCCCTGTAATACATAAGTTTGTAAAGGGAACACATAAGTTTCTAAGCTTTTCAAAGCCTACAGTGATGGTGCCCTTAAAACCTGCATTGATGTCTCCCTTCTAGGTAAAAATTAATCTTCTCTGATTTCCCCCCTTAATACCAATACAAACCTACCAAATTCTGTCATAATCATTGTGTCCCTGTACATTTTTCACTAGACTCAAAATTACATGAACACAGCAATTGTACATTTAACTCTCCAAGAAGAGCTGTCCTAGTGCTTTAAATATAGAAAGCACAAAAATTCTGGTTAAATCCAACAATTGTAAATGGAGCTGGAAAAATCTCAAGAACATTAATACATTATTTTTTTTTTTTTTCCAAACCGGGCATGGTGGTACACACCTGTAATCCTAGTACTTGGGAGGTTGAGACAGGATGCCAGCATTCATGAGTTCGATGCCAGTCTGGACTACACAGAGTTTAGGTCCAGCCTGAACTATATAGAAAGACCCTATATCAAAAGGCAAAAAACCCCAAAACACAAAAACAACAACAAAAAAAACCAAACAAACAACAAAGCAAAGAAAAGCAAAAAACCTCCCACAAAACTTAAAAAAAAAAGTGGAACATGGTGGCACATGCCTATAATTCCAGCATGCAGGAGGTTGAGGCAGTGGGGTTGTGGAGTTCAAGGCCAGCCTGGGTTACAAAGTGAGTTCAAGGCCAACCTGAATTGCATAGTGAGATGCTATCTCAAAAAGACAAAAAAAAATTTTTTTAAAAAATTTTTAATTGGTAAAAAAAGAGAAATTTTATTCAAAACAAGCTAATGTAATATATTTTTACATTTCTATTTTTACTCTCCAGTTATTCCTTGAAATACTTAGGATAGAGAGGACCTGTTTTGCACTTTAAAGTTAGGACCAAGAGATAGGTACTTTAGGACTTAGAACTAAAAACCAGCTTTTCATTATTTGCTGTAAATATTTAATGACTCTCAATTAAAATTTTTCTTTGTGGTTAACAGTAACTTTAGAGTCAGACAGCTTTTTGAATTCCAACTCTGACACTCAAGTTATTTGACCTTGGTCAAATTCATTAATCAAGTCTCAAGTTTCGTCATCTGAAAAACAACAAAAAACAAAAAAACACAATAGTTGCATATTTGATAGGGATATTAGGCTCAAATAGGTTAATATACTATACAGAAAGCATGGTATATGGCATAATAAATAGGAGCTGCTCCTCTCTATTGGTACAGTGGAATAGGATCTGTCCCAACCAGACAATGTAACATTGAGATGGGAAAACAAAACAGATAAAGGCAGAACAGACCACAGGACAATTAAGAAAACGTCAGGGGAGGTTGCTTTAAAGGATCATTACATTTTCATAGGACTAAATCTCCCCTAAACGGTTATTTACACCACCATCCTGGAAGACTCACCGTCACTCCGTATTTGAGTGCTAGCCCAGCCAGGGTGTCTCCAGGCTTCAGTTGATGTTCCAGGCGTCTTTCCCTCACAGGGGAGCAGGCTGATTGCACTAGGCTTCCGTAAGAACGAGCCCGGCTCCCTTGAAGCAGCCCTGACCCCCCGAGGGGTGGCTGTCTAGAGGGAGAAGCCATCTCCTCACCCAGCTGGCCTTGCAACTGAGGAAGGCCGGGCTAAGTGACGGCCTGACTCAGGGAATGGATAATCAGGGAATTTCTTTTCTCTGTCTCTTCTTTGCTGAGTCTCGCTGCTCTCAGCGGACTACATCCGCCCTCTTCCCCTCCCGGCTTCTCCCACCTCCAAGCGCCTTAATCACAAATTTGTCTCCTGAGTAATTGGTTCCTGTTTTGGTCTCCACTTAGCATCCCTCTTTCGACCCCTCACTCCTCTTTGCTACACTGACCTCTGACCTTTGAACTGCAGGCACCCCGCTCAACACTTTTCCTCAGTTTACCCCTAAGTCCAGCCACTGGGCCTCAGGGCGCCCAAATGTCCTGGCTCCGCCTCATCTGTTCGTACGCTCGGGTCAGGAATAAATTGGGCCTACCCCAGGTAGGCTACGGCTGCAGACGAAGCGCGTGAAGATTTCGAGAGTTTGCAGTACACTTTCCAGTCTGAGGTCCTCAAGGACTTCCGGCGCATCAGTCGGGTCACACCCTCAAACTCCGGCTACACATGTGGGTTTTTGTCTCTTGGAAAGCCTCTAATCTCCCAAAATGCGAGGGCCAGGATCCAGCAGAGCCGCGAATTTTTTGAAAAAGACTTCATTTCCCAAAAGGCTTAACATTTGTGGCGTCGCAGGGCACGATGGGAAATGCAGTCCGGGTAGCACGCTGGGGGCGGGATTTCCGGATTGCGTGATGCCTGCATGGAAGCGCACCACGGAAGTACGAAAACCGAATGGAAACAGACCGGAAGAAGGAAAGGAGAGGTCCCACTCCTCCTACAGTGGCCCGAAGGAGTTGCGAAGTAGGCCTGAGAATATTGTATCATTTGAGATTCATAGTCGTGATGTCTTTCAAGAGGGAAGGAGACGATTGGAGTCAGCTCAATGTGCTCAAAGTAAGCGCGAGTCTGGAGCAGCTTTACTTGCCCTTTAAAGACTATTAAGCATTGTTTTTTTGCTCTGGCAACTGCTTGGGAAAGGTAGTCAGGAAACCAGAACTGGGTAGTGATCCGTTCTCTATATGACAACTGTTTTTCCCATGATCCTTATTCCCTATGACTCTACATACCTATTATTTCCCTTCTTCCCATCCGGATATGCTGCTGATCCCATCTGGACTTCTTTCCCTACCTCCTGCAGAAACGAAGAGTTGGGGACTTGCTGGCCAGTTACATCCCAGAAGATGAAGCGCTGATGCTACGGGATGGACGGTGAGAGCAAGGGATTAAATTAACTCTGAAGGTTCTGCGGTTAGACCCTCAACAAACTTTAACTATGAAGGACAGCAGGGATATCTAGAACTTTTTGGGTGAGAAGTAAGGACTGGAAGAAATGGAGACTGGGAGACCTGGAAGTTGGATTTTGGAAAGGACTTCTAGGACAGGGGTGGGCCCTACCCCCACGGAAAGAATACCCCTATCTCCTAGAGCTTCTTCTTATTATTATTTTTTAATTGGTACCAGGGATCGAACTCACCACCATGTGCTTGCAAGGCAGGCGCGTATGCCGCTGAGCTAAATCCCCAACCCCTGAGCTTATTATTTTCTTCTCCTCCTTTCTCAGCTTTGCTTGTGCCATCTGTCCTCATCGACCTATACTGGATACACTGGCCATGTTGACAGCCCACCGTGGAGGCAAGAAGCATTTATCTAGTAAGTCTGAGGGAAGACGGGATAGAAAATAAACTGCAGACCATCCTTGCTGCTATGCTTTTAATTATCTTTCCTTTTCTCCTTAGGCCTGCAGCTCTTCTATGGTAAGAAGCAGTCAGGAAAGAAAATGGGGCAAAATCCAAGACCACAGAATGAACTGAAGAAGGAAGAGACCAAACCTGAGGTAATCAGAGAGGGGGAAGAATGTTTTCCAAGAATGACCTTGCTGCGTACAGTACATTTGAAGAACTCTTCCCTCTGAAGCCCTAACTTGGTCTCTTGTCTCTACCAGGCTCCTCTGCTAACCCAGACTCGACTTATCACCCAGAGTGCTCTGCACAGAGCTCCCCACTATAACAGTTGCTGCCGCCGGAAGCACAGGTCTGTGGGATGGTTTGGAAACCTAGAGTAGGAAAAGACGAGGAGATAGATGGCTGTTGTAGTCAGGGGTTGTGCGGAGAACAATTAGAATCAGGACATGGAGTTTATGATAATTATGTTTATGACGGTCACCCATACTTAACACAAGAAAATGCAGGAAATTTATCCACAACACCAAAGACAGAATATTTAGTCAAGGGCCTGAATCCCACAGCAATGTCCCACATGAGTCCAGATGAAGACCCAGAGCTCATGACAATGCCTCCCATGAGTCCAACTGGAGGTCTAGAGCCCACAAGAAGGACTCACGTCAGTCTCTTTTTTTTTTTTTTTGGTACCGGGGATCGAACTCACGACCTTATGCTTGCCAGGCAGGCGCTTAAGCCACTGAGCTAAATCCCTGGCCCACGTCAGTCTCTTTTACGGATCCATGCTGGGAAGGCCCAAAGGTCAGCAGTGGAAACTAGGAAGTCTATGCCAGCAAGGTGAAGGAGCTGTGCTAGTAGGTTGAGGGTTCTATGCTGGAGCCGAGAAGTCACACTCACAACAAAGACCAGGGTTGTCCTGAAAAGCACCACAGCCATCCTCAGCGACACAGAAGCCCCGAGTCCTCCAATAACAAGCACAGTGGAGTACATGCCAGGAAGCCAGTGTGATGAGTTCATCCTGGAGACCAAGCGACACATGTCTTCCTCTCTGGAGCCAGGAAGCAATGCTCGATATGCGGACCAGAGCTTCTCCAGGAAAACCTAACGGCTCAAACAGCAGCACGTAGGAGAATCTGCAATGCCTCAGTACACCTCAACGCATTAATGCACTTTCTTCTCCTCCACGTCTCCATTTATGCTGGCAACTTTCCTCAGGTGAAACACCTACGCTCAGCAGCATGGTGATGTAATCCAGCTGGTGTTAAGTTGATCACCAATTTTTAATCCATAACAGTGGCCCTACAATTACCCTTTTCCACAATAGTTTGGGCATGGTGGTGTACACTCAAGGAGGCTAAGGTAGGAAGATGATAAGTTTGAGCTCAGCCTGGCCAATTTAGTGACTTAATGGGACCATGTCTCAGAATAAAAATGGGCTGGGGGTGTAGCTCAGTGTGAAGGCCCTAGATTCAACCTTCAGTACTGCAAAAAATAATTAAATGCTTTCCAAATTGCATTCTAAGTATTTTGGAGATGTTAATTGCTGTTCTAGGGAAAAAAATGATTTTTGAGATTTTAAATGAATTTTAGGAAATGGAGCATTGGCCAGGTGTGGTAACATCAGTAAACTCAGCGCTAGGGAGGCTGAGATAGAATGGTAAATTTGAAGCTAGCCTGGACAACATGATAGAATACCCTGTCTCAAAACCAAATACATAAATAAATAAAATAAAACACTAGTAATATTGGTATATTTTAAAAGCTGTACAAAATCCTTTTTTCTTTTCTACTTAGGAGTGAACCCAGAGCCTTTGCACTGAGTTATATCCCCAGCCCACTCTACCCCCACTTTTTTTTTTTTTTTTTTTTTTTTTGAGATAGGGTCTCCCTATGCAATTCAGGCTAGTCATAAACTCACTGTTTAGTCTGGGCTGGCCTTGAACTTTCAGCAACCCTTCTGCCTCAGCTTCCCAGCCCTTTTTATTTATTATTTTAGAGACAAACTCTCCCTAAGTAATCCAGGCTGAGATCAAACTTCCAAT
>PVJX010008945.1:0-42532 GCA_004027295.1 Dolichotis patagonum | reverse complement strand
GCTCTGAGTTCAATCCCCAGTACCACAAGAAAAGAAAGAAAGAAAGAAAAAAGGAAGAAGGCCAGGGATTTTGCTCAGTGGCATAAGCACCTGCCTGGCAAGTGTGAGGTTGTGAGTTCAATTCCCAGTACCAAAAAAGAGAGAGAGAGAGAGGGAGAGAGACTGCTCTAATGAGTTGGAAGTCATAGAAGAGGTGGCCTTTTCCTTCACAGCTCCTATAGGCTTTGATTCTTCTCTACACAGACTAGACGCCCCTGGTCCCTCTATCTCCTGTTCCCCTTTGCCAGCCCGAGAGATTGAGTTCCAGAGTGAGAAGATCAGTAGGGAACCTGAGCCTGGGTCTGGCCTACAGGCTAAAGAGTCAGCAACTGCCTCAGCCCCTGCACCCATGAGCCCCACAAGAAGACGAGCCCTGGATCATTACCTGACCCTTCGAAGGTGGGTACTCCAGTCACTTTCCTCAGATTTTTCTCCCTGATCCCCTTTTTCTAACGTATCTGTTTTCTTTTAATTTTAATTATTTTGAAACAGTGTCTCATTATATAGTCCAAGATGGCCTTGACCTAGCCAGGCTGGTCTCAGACTTGCAATCCTGTCTCAGTGCCCCAGTTACTGGAATTATAAGCATGTGCCATCCCCGCCTGACTCTAGTTGTTCTTTTTTATTGCCACTTCTTTTCTTTTTTTTTGCCACTAACTTTTTAATAAACTTCTTTCCTAACCAATTCTGTTTTCTTCATTTTCAGCTCTGGATGGATCCCAAATGGAGAAGGTCGATGGATAAAAGATGAAAATGTTGAGTTTGACTCCGATGAGGAAGAACCCCCTGATCTCCCGTTGGGCTGACAACTTTCTACATTTGTTTCACAAATAAACTACAGTGGGCATTTGGGAGCCCAACTTTGCTTAAGTCAGGTTCCTTGTCCAATCTCAGGATTTCAGATCTGTTCATTCTCAGCCTGGCCACTCCCTCCCTGCAATGTACACAGTTCCCTTAGTTCTGCTCCCTCCCCCACCTTCCACCAAAGTCATGCCAAGCGTCAGCTGCACACAACCCGGTGCCCTATTAATAAGTCTGTCAGAAAGAGGTCCTTGCCCTTCATGTTGTTTTCCTCTATTCCCAACTCCATTCAAAGTCCTTCCCTCTTCAGATCATATGAGGACTCTGAATAGGCCCTGGGGGACTCTGGCCATATCTGGAAACAGAAGTGAGTTCAAGAACCCTGTGGAAGTAGAAAGACTGAAGGCATTGGCAGGTTTGTGGGGAGCACCAAGGGACGCAGCTCCCCCACCTAGTAACCTGAACCTCCCTGCCTGCTGATCCCCAGAGTATAAATAATCTCCTGATGAACTGGCAGTAACCCTTACGGGTTAGCGCCAAGATTCCCACCCAAAAGCCCAAGGAAGGAGGCAGGCAAAGTGGACAAAAGGGCCTTTATTTACAGGAAAGGGGAAGAGGTGAAGATTTATGTATTCAGGGCTTCTAGTTCTGGTTCGTAAAGGAAGGGGCAGTGTTATCTCTTCTTTTGCTGGCGACCTATACAGGAGGAAAAGTATGATGTTTTGTTCCATCTCCTTTTGGCAAAGGTACTCTTCTCTCTTCCATTTCCTTAGCCAGATTCATATGGTGTTAGTGTTTTAGGCTCCCTGACAGTCACTCTACACTAACAAAATAAGAAACCGTAATAAAAGTATGTCTAGTTAGGTGCAATAGTGCATGACCAAAATTCTATCACTGTGGGAGGCTAGGGTAGGAGGATTACAAATTTGAACCCAGGCTAGGCAATTTAATGGCTTACAGAGACCCTGTGTCAAAATAAAAAGGGGTGGGGATACAGTTCAATAGGAAGGCCCTGGGTATTATCCTCAGTACTGAAAAGTAAATTGTATCTAGCCAAGCATTGTGGTGCACACCTAGCACATCTGCAATCCCAGCACTCTGGAGGCTAAGGCAGGAAGATTGTGAGTTCAAAGTCAGTTTGGGCCATGTAGGAGACCCTTTCTCAAAAAAGCAACAAAAATCATCTCATGAGGAGGAAGGATCAAAAGTTCAAGGTCATTTTGGATAAGTTAGGGAGATCCTATCTCAAAATTAGAAAAGCCTTAATGGTAGTGTGCTTGGGTAGCAAGCTTGAGGCCCTGGGTTTGATCCCTGGTACTGCATTAAAAAATGATGTCTTTGGGGCTGTGGATTTAGCTCAGTGGCACAAGCACCTGCCTGGGAAGCATGAGGTTTTGAGTTCATTCCTTGGTACAAAAAAAAAGTCTTCAGAGCCAGTATGGTAGCACACACCTGTAATCTCAGCACTCAAGGAGGCTGAGGCAGGCAGATTGTCTTGAGTTCAAGACCAGCTTAGGCTAAATAGTTCGAAGCTAGCCCAAACTACATAGCAAGACTGTCTAAAAAAAACCCAACAAAGATGTCTAGGTTCTTTTCCATCTCTCTGATGGTATATATTTGGGACAGGGAGACTTCTACGTACTTTCTGATCACTTGTAGGATTTGAGAGCCACTCAAGCTGTCACTAAGTCTGTTTCAAGGAGAAGCTCCCAGTTTCTCTACTTCTATACCCTTTGCCCTGCCAATACCATGTCTGTAGTTACTCACGTAGTTCGTTGTTCCTGGTCATGGCCTGGGCTGCCCGAGCTCGTGGCCCCTGCTGTGTAAAGTGGTAGCCAAAGCGGACAATAGAGGGACACTGCTCTAGCACGGTGGCCATTTCCATCTCCACTGCATCACCAGGCCACTGGCGCTGTCAGAGGAAGAAGTGGGGCTGTGAGCCATAAGTGGGTCGCTCATCCTGGACCACAGACCTCTTGGGAAGTCAAGAGGCTTGTTTTCACCAGAATAGGTGAAGCGAGGTTTCCCTCACAGAGACAATGAAGAGGAAGAGTCAAACAGGATTAAAGGAGAGAGCTGCCCTGGGGGTGGCTCAGGGAGGAAGCCTGATGGGTATCAGTTGAATGTTAACACCAGGGAAAAGGGATACTGACCTGGTTGTCTACGCGCAGTTCAGTGAGTGTGGAATTTTCCCGAACTGCCTTCAGCACAGCCATGAGCCCTGTGCTGCTAATGAAGTTGGACTCAATATTCAGGCTCTGGAGGCTACGGTTCTCACGCAACATGTCAGCCACCGCCTGGGTAGTAGGGACTTGGGTTAGGGTTAGGGGACAGTTTCACAGATGATTGAAGGGAGAAAGAATGGGAGCAAGAGGGAAACAGCTCTTTGGGAAGAGTCTAAGTGGGACTAGAGGGAGACAGCATGGGAAGCAGATGAAAATGGAGATTACGCATGCAGTGGAGCTGAGGGTGGCAGGGTCATGACCCTTCAGGACAATGATCTCAAGACCTGAGTTGTGAGCCTAGGACTGAGGGTAGGGAATCTCCATAACAGCAGCTTCCTAAGAAAGCATGGTGGGAAGAGCACCCCTATCACCACCATCTATGACAGTTCTCCTGGGAGCATGGGGTAAGGCAAAGGGAGAGTGCTGGGGATGTCAACTAGCCTTACATGGGCGATGGGGTCACCACTCCTCGTGGCCACCAGACTGAAGCTCCGGACATAGGTATTTGTTTTCATTGCATCGCACAGATCACTTAGCATGGGTATTGGGATGTCCTATCAGACAGGCATGGGAAACAGTGGAGTAAGGACTCTCCTCTGTCCAGAGTTACCACCATGTTATTGTTAGGAAGATGGGAGTCAAATACCTGTATATTATTGAGGTTCACCTCCTCCAAGTCCTTGTCATTGCTTCGAACCCTCTTCAACATCTCCTCAATGTTTGTGGGATTTGGGGGCTCATCTGGCACTGGCTTATATTTGTCAGGTTGAACCACACCTGATGGGTGAGGGCAGGAAGGAACCCCAACATGTTCCCCACCATCGCTCCCTTGGTTCTCTAGTGACTCATGCACCATGTCGTCTCCCAGAGTCATCTCTCTCACCCATGTTACCTCTGCTCAGGTTCTGAGACCTCCTGCCTGGAGCCCTGGGGCCACGCTTCCCACACACTTACTGCTGATGCCTTCTGTGTTGCAGATTTCTCCACTGCAGATGGCATCATAGTACTGCTTGTTGCTCATCAACGTATACATTCCCAAAATTGCTGCAGTGTGTGAGAAGAGGAGTGCAGGGAATGAGAAGAGGTCTGTTCTAAGTCCTCATCCTGTCTTGATCCGCTATAGCCCATTCTTTCCATAGTTCCAAAGAGGTTTCCCACCTTCCTTCACGCATCCCTGCCTTAGAGGGCCTGATGGTTTCTATACCACTGAGATGGAGTTTAGGAGTGATTCCTAAGGAGCCATTAGAAGGTGTGTGGATGCAGGTGGGGCAGACCTCCTCCATCCCAGATTTCAGCCAAAATACCTGTACTTTGATTTGCTTTTACAATCTCTTTGTAAGAATGGCTTTTTTGGTGGGGAGGCTTGTTGAAATGGTTTTGGGATATAGCCCATGCTGGCCTTGAATTCACAGCAATCCTCCTGCCTCAGCCTTCCTAGTGCTGGGATTACATGTGTATATCACTATGTCGAGTTTGAAAAAATACTCTTGACATGTTAACTTGTTAAATTTAAAGATGAATTAATATACAAGCAAACAAATAAGTTAAAAACTACTGCTGGAAAAAAATAAAAACTACTGATAGAGGCCTTCTTAGACATCCAAGTTCTAGGTCAGGGCCTTCCTTGGTAGTCCCCCAATAATGCAAGGATGCCAACCTCTGTGCCTCCCACTCTGCACAACTTCCCAGATGCCTACCTGCAATATCACACATTTCAGCATCTGTGGCATGGGCCAGTGCCTCTTCCAGCTCAGGCTCCAGGGTGATCTGTTCCTGTACTGGGATTTCTCTCTTGGGCTGAATATAGGGTTTCCCTGATGAAAAGATGAAGGATGGTTCAGGTAGAGATCATTTCTCCCAAGATCCTGGTTTCCAGCTTCCTGTCCTTCTCCAAGAGGTATAATGCTGGGTCACTAGGGGACACCAGAAAGCCTGAATTCTCTGCCAGCTCAGGACTCCTGGGTCCCCCGACCTCTCACAAAAACTGAAGAGTGCAAGCTGGCATGCAAGTGTCAGAGCGCCTGTGACTCTTGGCAGGTAGGAGCTGGAAGTTGAGAGGGAAGGAAGCTGGAGGGGAGGCTTGTGAGAGATACCATTTGGTTTCTGGGAGGCATGGGTGGCAAAGTGCCCATACCCTTCTTTTCTCCCGTGAAGGGCACCAAGTCATCACGTTCCTTGACTTCTAGTGCCTGTTGCTCCAGGTACTGCAAAAGGGCCTCTCGGTCCAGTGGCCCTGTTGGGCTCTTCTTTGTCTGGTCACGTTGTCTTAGTCCAGCTGGCAGGAGCATATTCTTAGGGATGAGTTTTGGGGAGCAGGTCAGGTACCCCTCTGGGGCACCTCTAGGGCTCCCTAAAACATTTGCAGGTATCTTTTCCCTGGCTGCCTTGGCAAACTCCAAGCTCTGTAGGTAGTCCTGGTCTCAGCCACCTGGGCCCCACCACCCTTCCATAATCCCAGGGGCTACTCCAAATTCCCTGTGCTGGGGTCCCTACCTCTGGGTCCATCTCCTGTAGCTCGCAGTCCAGCTGCTCTAGCTCCTCAGGGCTCAAGGTCTTTAGGATCTCATCTTCATCTATGTCTCTGTACTTCTCCAGTTCCTTCTGATATGATGACATGGTGGCCCCTGTCCCCTCCCCACTATGACACTCAGAGCCTGGGAGGACATGGGAAAAGTAGTTGGACATGGAAAGATAGACATAGACACAGTAGGGACACAAAGAACCAGCCAGCGGAGAACATTGACTAGATACCCGGGCGGTTAGAAATCTAGTTGAGGATGGGAAGATGGGAGGTCAGGTTGTTTAGAGTTAGAATGCAGTTTCCCCTCTTTCTGCCTCCCCAGCTGCAAGTCATTTTGGATGGGGCTCCCAGGATCCAAAGCAGGTTTGTCATCTCACTGTACGATGCAGAAATCCTGGCAACACCCCTTCCCGGTAACCTCGCCCGTCAGTGCCTCTTGCCCTAACATAGGTGCCGGAAGTTCTGCCAACACAGGTGGCTCCATGCCCAGTAACTATTGAAAGGTGGGAGAGGGATGTGACAGAACTTCAGGGGAATTCCTCTTCTTCTCTATTCACTCTTTTTTCTAAACTAGTTAGTGAGCAAGGACAACTAGTGACAGTGGGCAAAAGGAGTCTCTTACTCTACCCTTATTTTATCTTTTATTGTGGAAAGATCAAGATTTCACTGTTTGCTAAAATTCTAAATCCTAAGGTAAAGAAAGGGCTCAGAGAAACTGAGGGACTGCCAGTGGGGGGAAGGGCAATATGGCTTCAGGAAAAGATTTAGTCCTCACAAACTGTCACCAGGAAGGTGACACCAGACCAATGGAGTGGAAAATGTCTTCTAAATGGGGTAAAATTTCTCTAAAATCAGCAGGAATATTAAACTTACACAATCTTTTACAGTATGAAAAATACAAGCTACATATACACACCATGCTTAATGTAAAAGATCTAGAAAGTGTGTGGGATTTACATTAACACAAACACAGTTAAGGGACAAGACATGGCAGTGGCAGATACACTGACAGGCAGACACACACTCCCTGTTATTCCCCATAAGAGCCACTCTTCTCCCATCCCACCAGACTCTCTTCCATAAGCCCCTTGCCTTCCCCACCTACCCGTCCTGATGACCACTTCCCTTCTGCTGGTCAGTCTGTCCGTTCCACTGGGGCACTGTCCTGTAGCAGGAGTCCAGTGCATGGACAGGGTGGGGGAACAGTGAGCTCAGCATTTTATTATTTTAGCTCTGGCCAGGTGGGGGGTAGTGGGAGATCACATATACACAGCCCCCATACCCTGCCCAGCCCTGAGAGCCTCTAGTGGCCACCAACAGCCATGGCACCTCTTCTGCTTCTCTTCATACTAGCTATTTCCTAGAGTTGAATCCTATAAGAATCAGCTATGTAGTTTCTACTTATTTGGTGCCTGCTATAGTCAAAATGATGAATAAAAAGTGATAGAAAAGTAAATACAGGGTTGTCTTTTGGTAGCTAAGTGTAAGATGTTTATAATTTAGTTGGAATACTGCACAAGAAAAGACAAGCTAGGGATGCATGTATCTGTGGTAGCTGTAAATTGGGAGGCTGAGAACTGAGACTGTTTGAGCCCAGGAGTCTGAGACCAAACACAGCAATACAGCAAGACCTCAAATCAGAAAAAACAAAACAAGCGGTCATAAGTGCTGTCAAGCAAGAAGAGCCAAATATACTCAGACAGTCACAAACACTTCTTGTTCTCAACCCTACATTAGACACCAGACAAAAAGTACCATCCCATTTTTATTAGATTAAAAAATGTAACAAAACCAGAAGGAACCAGGAGAAAAGATGGGGGAAAAAATATAGACTTGGAAAACATCAGAAATGATGAGTGAGAGAAGCAGGGAGACAGGAGGGAAGCTTCAGAGCCCCGAATCAGAGCAGAGGAGTAGTTTCTAAGGACCGGATAGCTCTTCATTTAATGACAATTTTCTGGCGCAAGGCTCGGGGCCCTGTGCCAGGGAGGGGCTCAGGAGGTGGGGGCCCAGGGCCCAGAGATGAGGCAGTGGGCGGCAGTCCATGGGCAGTGATGTACTTCTTGTAGGCCTCACGGATGATCTTGAAGGCCCGTGCAGTGGCATAGGGTATGTCTGTGACAGGGTCCCGGTATAGGGCCGGACGATGGGTTACTGGGCAGACCTCCCGAACAGGGATCTTTGGGGGTCGCCCTTGGGGGAACCATTCCTCAAATGTTGCATCGTCACTAAATGTGATGAAGGTCCGGGAGCAATGAGCAGGAGGGATGACAGATCCAGTCACAGCATGGGAAGTCAATGCAGAAGTCACAGGAGCTGGATCAAGTCTGAGGGCAAAAGACAGAGGAAAAACAGCTGAAGAAAGGACAACAGATGCTATATAAAGAAATCAGGGAGGAGAGAGAAAAAGGCAGAGTAGATGGAACATTCTGAGAGAACCTACTAAATAGTGGTAGACATGGAAAAAGTGAAAATAGAAAGAAAAACAAGAAAGGGAAAGGGAGGCTAAGAGAAAGGAGGAGTTGAAGGGAGGGTGGAATCAGAAAGGGCATGCTAGAGTGAGCAGGAGCAGTGTGAGAAAAGTGGGCCCAGGAGGACACAGCTAATCACTCACCCTTCTACATCCACATTCTCCTCCTTGGGACCCGGCTCTCCAACAAGTGGCACAGTCACAGAATGGTAGGTGATTATGGGCCCAGGGCACTTTCGCTTCTTATGAACCTGTTTCTTTTTGTCAGCCTCAAGTCGCTCGTATGTCTCTTCAGAATCAAGGAGAGGAAGGAGTGATGGTCAGAGTTTTTCCTTTTCCCACATTCCAGTTCTGTCCTATAACCTGTCAGTTATCTTCTTGGCATTGAGTCCCCGCCAATGACTCAAGCCAACTGTGGAAGTACCCATGGCTGCAGTGCCTCTAACCTCACCAGGCTTCTGCCTCCCCCTCCTGATATCCTCTGCTCCTTTTTTCAAGGTCACTATGGTCCTTACCCACTTAGAATTAGAGGATCTCACATTGGAAGGGACCTGTGATGAGGACCCTGTCATTTCCTGGATACCAGAATCTCTTCTACAACTATTCCGTCAACCCTAGTCAAGACCACGCCTTTCACCAGAATTCTTCCCTATTCTGAGCTGAAACATAGTTCCTGACAACACTTTTACTGTGTGTGTACATCTGCATGCTACTGGGAACTGAACCTGGGGCCTTCACACTGAGTTATATCCCTGGCCTGCCTGTATGTATGTATGTATGTATGTATGTATGTATGTATTTTGGTACCAGGGATTGAACTCACACTATAGCACTCAGCAGGTAGGCATTTATGCCACTGAGCTAAATCCCTGCATCCCTGGCTTTTTAAAAAAATTGTGGGGGGGCTGGATATAGCTCAGTGGCACAGTCTCTGCCAGACAAGCGCAAGGTTGTGACTTGAATTCCCGGCACAAAAAAAAAAAAAAGATTTTTTTTTTTACATTGTAAGACAGGGTTTCATTAGAGCCTCTAAATTGTCCAGCATGGGACTGAAGTTTTTAAGGCACAAAGAACACAAATCTGTCTTCCATATCACAGTCCTTCAAATAGCGGAACTGAGCATTCTCCATAGACCTCTCAAGGCTGATCACAACCCTTAGTATCTAAACCACTCCTTTTCTCAAACAGCTTTGAGTAACTCCCTCAATTTTCCCAGCCCTAGGCCTAGTGAACTCCTCTATTCCTATACTTAGTTTATGGCAAAGGCTGCAAGATGGGGTCCTCTCAATTGTTTGATCTGTGTAACATTTTTGTTTCCAGTACTGGGGAAAAAACTCAGAGACTTCACACTAAGCAACATTTCCAGGCATTTTTTTATTTTGAGACAGAGTCTAAATTGCTCTATTACCTAGGCCTGGCTCCAACTTGTTGACTTCCTGGTTCATTCTCCCAGACTGCTGGGATTACAGATGTGTACTACCAATACCTGGCTCTGGCTCCCTTCTTTTGCTTTTTTCCCCACTCCCTTCCCTTATTTTGTGATAGTGGAGATTAAAGCCAGAACCTTTACACTAAGCTACAACCCCAGCACTTCTCTTATTTATTTTATGACAGCATCTCCCTAAATTGCTAAGTTGCCCAGGCTGGGCTCCAACTTGTGATTCTGCCTCAACTTCTCAGAGTGCTAGGATTATAAGCATGTGCTGCCACATCCAGCTTTTATTTTATTTTTTAATTTTTTGTCTTTATGAGACAGGGTCTCACTACCCAGTTCAGGCTGGCCTTGAGCTCACTTTGTAGCTCAGGCTGGTCTTGAACTTGCAATGATCCTCTGCCTCAATTGTATGGTATTTTGAAGAAAAACAGGAACATGTGCTGACATTAATTTAAAAATTAGGAAATTAGAGCCAGGTGCAGTAGCACATGCCTCCCAGCACTCTGGGAGGCTGAGGCAGGAGGATTGCAAGTTCAAGCCTACCTTAGGCAATTTAGCAAGACCCTACCCCAAAATAAAAAGTAAAAATGGCCTGAGGATACAGGTCTGTGTGAAGGCTATGAGTTTAATTCCCAGTAAACACTTCCCTTTCCCAAATTAGGAAATTACACTGAAAGATTTGTAGTTTCTTTTGAAAAAATAAAGAACTTTGAGGATGCTGAGTCTACATTTACACAGGGCAACAATCAGCTAAGTAAAGTAACTTTTTCTTTCTGAAATTCCTCCAGTTCACCTTAGCTCATGTGGCAGGTCACATTCTGCTACCTGTCTGGACCCTGGGGCACTGCTCCATGGCAATGATTGTGGCCATATATGTCTCCTACTTAAAAGCAGTGACTATGACTTACATTAGGTGTCCAGACAGTATTCCACATATCATAGGCACTCTAAATATTTGTTAATATATCAAAATATTACTGATCCCTTTCCTATAAATGAAGTTAAAATTTTTATTTTTAAAAGTTTTTCAACTTTTTTGGGGAAAATAAAATTTTATCACAAAATAATAAGAGATTAACAACAGTTAATATACTGTGTGTCATTCTTTTTTGTGACACTGGGATTAAACCAAGGCCCTCATACATGCTAAGCAAGCATCTGACCACTGAGCTGCATCCCTGGCCTTCTTGCCTTCTTTCTTTCTTTCTTTCTTTCTTTCTTTCTTTCTTTCTTTCTTTTTCTTTCTCTCTCTCTCTCCCTCCCTCCCTCTCTCTCTCTTTCTCTCTCTCTCTTTCTCTCTTTCTCTCCCTTTCTTTCTTTCTTTCTTTCTGTCTGTCTGTCTTTCTTTCTTGTACCAGGGGATTGAACTCTGCTTGCCAAAGCAGGCGCTTACACTGCTGCGCTACATCCCTGGCATCCTTGGTCTTTTAAAAAATTTATTGTTATGTTACATTTCATTACTGTACTGTACTTATTTTAAAGCCCTACTTTATGCATTATCAACTATGCATGTGCTTGGTCCAGAGAGGGGGCTGAGGTTACAGCTTGGTAGTACAGCACTTGCCTAGCATTGTGAACCTAATAATGACTATGAAAGAGATTCAGGAAGAGAAACATAATAAACACTATAAGTGCTTTTCCCTGCTCTTTCATTCAATGAAAATATGTCTTAGCATATAAGAGGGGGGTGTAAACCTGCTATTCTCAACCTGAGACTCTTACTACTCTATAAAACAATGTATGACTTTTGTTTGTTTGAGATAGCCTAGTCTTTTTTTTTGGGGACAAGGTCTCACTATGCAATTTAGCCTGACCATGGGCTCACTTTGTAGCCCAAGCTGGTCTCGAACTTGCAACGATACGCCTGCCTCAGCCTCCCAAGTGCTGGGATTATAGGAGTGTGCCACCACGCCTGGCAAGACAGCCTAGTCTTAAATTCACTATGTAGCTAAACTGCCCTTAAACTCATGGTGATCCTCCTGCCTCAGCCTTCCAAGTGCTGGGATTATACACATGTACTACCATGCCTAGATCAGTCTCTTTTTTTGCAGTACTGAAGATTGAAGACTGGACCTTTACACTGAGCCACATCCCCAGTCTTTTTTTTTTTTTTTTGAGAAGGGATTTCATTATGTAGTTCAGGCTATCCTTGAACTCACTATGTAGGTCAGGATGGCCTCGAACTTGTGGCGATCCTCCTGCTTCAGCCTCCTAAATGCTAGGATTATAGGCATGTACTACCATGCCTGGCCCCAGCCTTTTTTTCCTTAGCCTTTTAAAAACTCATTTTTATTTATTTATTTAGTATCAGGGATTGAACTCATGACCTCACACTTGCCAGGCAGGCGCTTATGCCACTGAGCTCCTCAGCTCATGTTTTTATTTTTTGTGGTATGAGGAACTCACACCTTTGAATTAGATTACATCTCCATCGTTCCCCTTTTCATTTTGAGACAGGGTCTTGCTAAGTTGCCCAGACTGTGTTTGAACTTGTGGTCTTCCTGCCTCGGCCTCCCAGTGTGCTAGAATTACAGATAGGCACTACCACACCTGACTTCTATGTTATTCTTACTTTATTCTTAAAATTACTTCAGTATAACTTATTCTTCAGAGCATTCATAACTACTTAGTCACTTGCTTCTAATCCAGATCAACTACTCTCATTTCTTTTGATTCTTTTACCCCAAATTTCTCATGTGCCTTTTAGCATCTCTATGCACATTTTCCAAAACTACATACTGACCCAGTGAACGTAAATTGAGCTCTTCCGTGATCTTGGCTTCCCTGAGCAGCTCTTCTTGGGTCAGGGGTCGCTCACAGTGGGGGCCTTTCCGCCGTCGAGACTGGCCCTGCCTCTCCTGTACCCGAAGGAATGTCTGTCGTGTATGTTCAGCTGTAGACTGACGCATGGACTTGCGACCTGCGGAGAGTCAGATGCAAATAAATCTTTGAATTTGTGTCTACTTTATTTTCTCTATTTTAATTTTTTTTAAATTTGGAAATAATTTCAAACTTACAAAAAAGTTGTAATAGTAGGAACAATACACACGTATCTTTTTCTTGTTGTTGTTTTGTTTGTTTTTTAAAATAGGGTTTCACTATACTGTTTAGGCTGGCTTTTTTTGAGGCAGGGTCTCACTATATAGCTCAGGCTAGCCTGGACTCACTATGCAGCCCAGGTTGGCCTTGAACTTGTGGGGGATCTTCCTGGTTCAGCCTCCTGAGTGCTGGAATTACAAACATGTGCCACCATGCTCGACCTCATTCTGTGTTATTTTTCTGAATGATTTTAGTTAGTATTAAATGTAGTATTAAACTGAAGAATTTAATACTGATAAAGCATCATCACACTGCAATGTTTCCTGTTTTTTTTGTTTTTGTTTTTGAGACCAAAGATCAAACCCAGGACCTTGTGTATTCTGGGCAGGTGCTTGTGCTGCTGAGCTGTATCCCTGGCCCGCAATGTTTTCATCTGACCAAATTTCCCACTCACTGTCAGAGCCATCGTCCTGTAGTTCTAGTGGCAGCACAGCCTTCTCCTCTCGGGTCTTCTGAGTGCTTCCAGCTGGTGTGCTGATCTTTCGAGGCCTCAAACTTTTTAGAGGCTCCTGGGAACAGATTAAAATCAGATACTGGTGTAAATAAACACTAAAATATGCAATAGATATTGTAAAATAGGAAGAAAATGTTCACGTGGGAAGGGGAAATAGGGAAGGGGGAAGGGGAAAGGAAAAGAAAGAAAACTAGGAATCCTCTTGCACCTTATAGGCTTTGGTGACCACACGCCGCTTCCGTCTGGGCTCTTCTGTTTCTCCGTCACTGGAGGGCTCATCCCCTTCGTCGATGTCAAAGTCTGAGTCTACCTCATCCTCTGTGTCTGACTGGTCTCCTTGATACTCGTCGTCTCCAGATTCCTGAGGGCAGAGAGAGGAATGACAATGGACAACGGAATTAGTAGTGTTATTTCAGGAGGAAGATTTCACATTCCTAGTGAGGGCTGCCCCATTCTCCAGCTCAACTCAGCCCTTCAGTTTCCTCAGGCAGCGCCTTTCTCGTTGATGGCCTTTGGCTCCCAGCACAACCTATTTCCAATCTAAGTATGTTTTACTTGCTGGTGTCCATGCACTACTGTGGAACAAAAGGATATGGTTTGATTTCTACCTTGAGAGGGGTCACAGTTTAGTGAAGGATAGGACACCATTATAAAAAGAAATTTTTTTTTTGTAGTACTGGGGATTGAACCCAGGTCCTTCACATTTTGCTATAATCCCAGTCCTTTTTATTTTTTATTTTGAGACAGGGTCTTGCTAAGTTACTAAATTGTGTACACTGGGTTTGAATTTGAAATCCTTCTGCCTCAGTCTCCTAGAGTACTGTGATTATAGGTGTGTGCCACCACACCTAGATAAAAAAATGCAACATATAAAGTACTAAGTGGCAATGAAATACAGAACAGCTGGATACAGTGAGGCATACCTTGGTAATCACTGTTGAAGTTAATCAAAGTTACTAAAAGAAATACGTGTCACTCTTCAGGTGTAGTAGGACAGAAAAATATTTGATTACTTTAGGTCATGGGCAGTCACTAAAAATTTGGGACCAAGCACAAGGGGTGTTTCAGAAAACTGGAGGTTTGAGGAGCTGAACATGAACTACAGCCTAGATCTGAGGTGATATAGGCTAGGGTTAGAATGGCAGTGAGAGTCAAAGCAAAGGAGAAAAAAAATCATTCAAGGGAGAGGGAGTTAGGTTGGTGGACAGTACTTTAACATGTGGCTCCCTCTTCCATCAGTAATGCAGGCTAATGGACTAATCTTGATACACAAGTGTCAAAGTAAGCAAGCAGCACAGATGGCTGACACTCCAAATCAGCCAGAGCTTAATCCTGCCCTGATGATCATTTCCTCCCAACTCATGTCTGTGAAAGACAGCCTGGGAACACACTAATCCCCTCAACCTAGTCTGGTATTAAGCATATCACCAGGTGATGGGAGAACAACTTCTCATGAAGTTAGAGTGTCCAATCAAAATGCTTTCACCAAAGTAAGGATTTACTACCATTTCACTGCTTTTTATCAAGCATCATTAATAGACATGACTAATTCAGAGAATGTTTTTCTATTGACAAAACACCTGTGACTTTATACTCTCCCTAACATTTAATGCAAGTTTTTTCTTTCTTGAAGAATGTGCATGTTTCTTCATGCATGCATGCATGCAAAAAAAAATAAGAAGAAGAAAAAGAAAAGAAAAAAGAAGAGTCAAAATTTGGCTCCCAGAAAGCTCACAGATACATTTAATATCAACTGCTGTTACCATTTTAGCATAGGCTCCTGGTACAACTACTTCTGGTCTGTCTCTATTTTTACTGTTCTTACTTTTTGTTTATATAAGCCTCCTTAAATCCTTTTTGGAAGCATGAAGGGTACATATTACATAATGACTCATAAAATGACAGGAATAGGAAAATGGGCTTGCAGGAGGGATGAGAGAGTTCTATTTTAAACTAGTTGGTAGCTGGACATGGTGGTACACACCTATAATTTCAGTTCTTTGGGAGGCCAAGGGAGGAGGATCTTTTTAAAGTTTCACTCCAATTTAGGTAATTTAGCAAAACGCTGCCTCACAATAAAAAAATAAAAAGGGCTGGGAAGAATGTAGCTCAATGTGAAGACTCTGGATTCAAGTCCTAGAACTGCAAACAAAAACACATACACACGTAACAAAAATACTAGCTGGTTGAGAGGTCAGTAAAGACTCCAAGTCCTGTGGATTCTATTTTCTTAATTTCTCTTAAACACTATGTCCTTGTAAATTGCTTTCTTTTCTGACAGTGCTGGAAATCAAACCCAGGGCATTAGGCAAGCTAGCCAAGTGCTTCTAGCCCCTGTACTCGTTGCTCTACAGCTACTGTCCTGTCTCTTTCAGACTATTTCATTACAGAGTAATCTTTGAAAGCACAAATTTGATCATGGAAATGTAATTTATTTATTTTGTGGTACCAGGAATCAAATTCATGACCTCACACTTGCCAGGCAGGCACTATGCTGCTAAGCTATATCCTTGGCCCCAATTTTTCTTTCTTTCTTTCTTTTTTTTTTTGATAGCACAGGAACTGAGCCCAGGGTCTAGCCCATGCTAGACAAGTGTTCTATCCCGGGCAATACCTTCTGCTCTTGAACATGGAACTTTTGTAGATTCTTATCAGTCCCCTGGAAAAACAGCAAAACTCCTTAATATTGTTCACAAGGATACATAATCTAACCAGGGGTTACCTCCTCCGCTTTACCAATCTCTATTTTTCCAGAGAATGAGAGTAATCTTGTAGGTTCCAGTGAGATCTCAGTACCTTAAACACTCTACGTTGTCCTTCCCCAACACTATCCCTTCTCCTTCCACTATTCTTCACCTAGTCAAGGCCTATTTTCTTTTCTTTTCCCTTTTTTTTTTTTTTTAGGTCTTTTTGAGACAGGGTCTCGCTATGCAGTTCAGGCTGGCCTTGGGCCCAAGCTGGTCTCAAACTTGCAAATGATTCTCCTACCGCAGCCTCCCAAGTGCTGGGGTTAGAGGAGTGTGTCACCATGCTCGGTTTAAAGGCCTACTTTCCATACTGCTCTCAGTTTAAACATTACCCCTCTCAGGGAATCCCACTTCCCACCAACAAGCCTGGTTCTCACATGTTGGCACGTCACCCTATGCTTACCTCTTGTTTTAGTCTTTATCACAAAATATTTTAATTGATTAGGAACCTAGCCAGTTTCTCCACTGGTGCCTGGGATGTGTGAGGAGAAAGCCGTGTTTGTTTTGTTTGTCTGGTTGAGTTTTACTTCATTTTGAGACAGGGTCTCATTATGTAGTTCAGGCTGGCCTTGACTCTCAATGATTCCCCTGTCTCAGCCTCCCAAAAGTGCTGGGATTATAGGTATATACCACTGTGGGAGATGATACCCAGCTCTCTCCTGAGAAATGAACCCCTTGGTAAGACCTGTCCCTGACCTCTCCTCCAACTCTACTTACTGAGTTATGCAAAGTTGGCTATTTTGACAGTAAAGATGCTAGTCTTGCATACATCCAAAATCTCTGTGCATTGCTAATTTGAGGCCTCTATGCCTGATACTGCTACGGAATTTCTTTTCCCTACCCACCAACGTCCCTGATTGATATCAATAAAAGCCATAAGGTTTTGGAGAGGAACTCTTATTCCACAGAGAACACCGGGTCACCCCAGAGCTCCTCAACTGCAGAGTATTTTCTCTTTATCTTTCTTTTGCATTCATGGGCTATATCACTGGATGGATTAGACTGATAACATTATCAGAGGTTTTGGTATACCACCACACCTCGCATATTTGTCTGGTGGTCGTTTAGCAGTGCTAGGGACAGAACCCAGGGTCTCAGGCATGCTAGGAAAGCACTCTTCCACAAAGCTATTGCCTAAATGGCACACTCCTGGTGCTGAGCATATATTTAATGAATGAACAGATTCAATAAAAATTTAGCAAGAGTAAGACATAGTGGACTGCTGCAAGTTCAAGATGAGCCTGGCCTACACACTGAGTTCAAGGCCAGCCTAACTACACAGTGAGACTGTCTTAAAAACCAACATAACCCAGGCAAGGGGATGCACACCTGTAATCACAGCACTCACAAGTCTGAGGTAGGAGGATCGCCATGTGCCCATATAGTGAGTTCAAGGCCAGCCTGAACTACATAGTGAGACCCTGGTTCAAAACACCACCTCTGGGCCGGGGATTTAGCTCAGTGGCTTAAGCGCCTGCCTGGCAAGCGTAAGGTCGTGAGTTCGATCCCCGGTACAAAAAAAAAAAAACACCACCTCCACCCCTCGCCCCTTTTACAATGCCAGTCTAGTCCAGACACTAGAGCAGGCACTCAACATAAAATGCTAAACAAAGTCTATGGAGCTTAAAGTCCAAAGGGAGAGTAAAAACAAGCAAACCAAATCTAATTACAAAAGGAAATATATGGGTTGAGGGTCTAGCTCAGTGGCATAAGTGTCTGCCTTGCAAGTGTGAGGTCATGAGTTCAATCCCCAGCTCACAAACAAACAAACAAACAAACAAAAAAACAGAAAAAGGAAAAAAATATATTTCTGTAATGGAAATACATGGAGACTTCTTTAGGACAGTCAAAGATAGGTTCTACAGGAAAATATTTCCATTAAGGTACGTGTGGTGGTGTGTATCTGTAATCCCAGCACTTAGGTGGCTAAGACAGGAGGACTGCCTCCAAGTTCGAGGCCAGCCTGGACTACATGATGAACTGAAAGACAATCTGAACTACATACCGAGATCCTGTCTCAAAAAGCTAAGAAAACAAAACAAAAACCGACTTGAAAGTTGAAAGAGTCGGCTAATTAAGCCTCTTAGCAGTTCCTTTCTATGTCGCTGGTGAATACGTAGGCAATGAACATATATATTATATGTAATACACACTTTGTATAATTATTATATATGTGTATACATACATATACATACATATCTGTCTACAAGGTGCCTTGTGCATCCTACACCTGAGAGATGCAGCAAGAGATTGTTGCTTTCTGCGGTAATGCGGGAGGTCTCTGGAGAATTTTTCTGTCTCTGACACTGACACACACACTTCCACTAACGCCAAGGGCGATCTCTTCTAGCTCCCCACTGCGTCCCCCAACTCACCCACTTGGTCCAACACCAGGACCTGAGCGCCCCCGCACTCCCCCCCCACTCCTTTCTTTGTTCAGGCTTTCTCCCTAGAGGGCTGCTTCTTTTTGCCTCCTCCCCTCCTTCCTGAGCCCGAATCTTGCCTCTGTAAAACCCCCATAAGTCGTCTGGTAGAACTCATCTTCCTCCTCTGCCTCCAGGAGCCCAGAAAGCCGATTTCCTGCGGTCTTCCGGGGGGCCCGGCCCCCAGCCAAACTCATGCCGACTACGGAGACTGCGCCGCCAGCAGCGGCTCCCTCACCAAGCTTGGATCTCGGAACTCGGCACTCAACACCACTACCTGCGAGTGGCCGCTGACGGCGGAAGTCCGGCGTTTGCAGGCAGAAGCAACAGAGCATCGAGGGGCTACTAATTCCTGCCTCTAAATCCTTTACAAATCCTTGCCCACGTCTGGCACGGACACTCCCCCTGCTGCAACACCGTCCAATCTGGCTTGCTGAATGAATCCTCCTCAGTGACACCAGGACCCCCACTATCCTAAGTCTAGAATTTAGTAGTCAATATATGTTTTTAAGAAATCAGTCTCCCTGTGCTCCAGTTCATTTTTGTTACTAAAATAGCGAGGATCCGACCCAAGAGCACTCTACCACTGAGCCACACACCCGCCCTTTATAGGTTTTATTTTGAGACAGGGTCTTACTAAGTTGCCTAGGCTGGCTTCCATTTTGCAATACTCTTGCCTCAGCCTCCAAAGTGGCTGGGGTTAAAGAGGCCACTGTGCCCAGTCACAGTCCATTTTTAAACTGTACAAGTGGGAACCTTTCTAAAAATTCAGACTTTGTCACTTCTATCTTCAAAAATGTTTAATGAAGAAAAATGTTTAATGGTTCTCCATCATCTGTGGATACTCAGGAACCACTGTACTGTGGTTAAGAATGCAACCTTAGAGCTAGCTCATCAGTTTGCTTGTGTCTGAAAGTCTTCTAGCTCTGTGATCTTGGACTAGTAGCTTTACTTCGCTGAATCCTAGTTTTTTCATAGATTAAGTGGAAGCAATGATAAGCTAACCTTTAAAGATTGTTAAGAATATTAAGAAATATCCTTGTGTACTTCTTGACACAGTGTTTAGTTAGCACATTGTAAGCATTCACTACATAACTATTATTAACGTGACATTTAAGATCCTTCATAATTTAGCCCCTCCCTGCCTTTCCAGCCCCACCTCCTGACACATCATCCTATTTCAGCAGCATTCCCCTGTCACCCAATTCTCTGTTGTATCTCTAGATTATTTTTCTTAGAATTTTGCTCTCTGTTTGGCAAAATTCTAATTTTATACGATGCTGAAAGTCTTCCTAAACACCATTATTCCTCCTTTTTCAGCAGTTTCTATAACCATGGTAATCATGCATCCTAGATTCTCTGAAATAGCTCCAATCTCAAGTAGTCTATGGTCTTGTCAAGACTCTGTTCTTATTTTTTTGTTACCATTTTTTATTCTTTTTTTTTTAAATCGGTATAGGGATCAAACTCATGACCATGCATGCTTGCAAGGCAGACCCTTATGCCTGCTGAGCTAAATCCCCAGCCCTTCCATTTTTATTCTTAAAACATAGTTGTTGCTGGGTGTGGTGGCACATGCCTCTAATCCCAACATTGAGAGACAGAGCCAGCAGGATTGCTGTGAGTTCCAGGCCAGCCTGTGTTACAAAGTAAGTTCAAGGCCAGCCTGAACAGCATAGTGAAACCTTGTCTCAAAAAAGACAAGACAAAACAAAACAAAACATTGTTGTCAAGCCATAATATTTATACATAGTCGATGATGACACTTATCACATTTTATTCTAATAATTTACATGTCTGTGCTATTTTTGAGGGCAGGGGCTTTATCTTCATCTGTGTATAACAGGAATTCTCATGATGACATGTGATGTAACTGGGGCTAAATAATGCTAATTGAATAAATTAATGAGTAATTGAAAGACTAAAAGACCCATTCCTTATTCTTATCTCTATGTTGCTTTTGCCACTTGTCCCTTCATTCTGATTTTAGGAACTATTCTTAGACCTGAAGAATGCTTTTTTCCTCTACTACTGAACTATGGCCTCAGCCCCTAGAAAGTGCTTTATTTTATTTTTTATATTAGGGGCTGGGGGTTTAGCTCAGCAGCATAAGTGCCTGCGTGGCAAATGTGAGGTCCTGAGTTCAAAACCTGGCACCAAAAAAACAATAAAAAGATTTATTTTTTATACTAGGGATCGAACTGACAGCCTTGTGTTTGCCAGGCAGGCACTTGTGCTGCTGAACTAACTCCCTGGCCCTGGGCTGGAGATTTAGCTCAGTGGCTTAAGTGCTCGCCTGGTAAGTGCAAGGTCGTGAGTTTCATCCCCAGTACCCCCCCCCCCAATCTCCGGCCCTGAAGGTGTTTTATTTTATTTATTTATTTATTTATTTATTTATTTTTTTTTTGGTACCGGGGATCGAACTCACGACCTCGCACTTGCCAGGCAGGCGCTTAAGCCACTGAGCTAAATCCCCGGCCCAGGTGTTTTATTTTTATTTACTTATTTATTTGTCTTTTTTGTGGTACCAGGAATTGAACTTATGACCTTGTGCTTGCCAGGCAAGTGCTTATGCCACTAAGCTAAATCTCCTACCAGAAGCTGCTTTAATAAAGCTGTGTGTGTTGGGGCCGGGGATTTAGCTCAGTGGCTTAAGCGCCTGCCTGGCAAGCATGAGGTCGTGAGCTTGATCCCCGGTACCAAAAAATAAATAAATAAATAAAAATAAATAAATAAAGCTGTGTGTGTACTCATGTGTACTCGTGTGGTGTGAATATGTAACTCTATTTTAAAAAATCTTTTTGAGACAGAGTTTCACTATGCAGTTCAGGTTGATCTTTTTGGCATCGGGGATTGAACTCACCCACCTCACATTTGCCAAGCAGGCACTTACGCCTGCTGAGCTAAACCCTCAGCCCACCAGGTTGATCTTGAATTTGCTTTGTAGTCCTAGCTGGCCTCAAACCCTAGCAATCCTGCCTCTGCCTTCCAAGTGCTGGGATTACAGGCATGTGCCACCACACTCTGATGTGTGACTCTATTTTGAGGTCACCAGTTTGACTTCCTTCCCAAAGTATGCATTGGTGAACTCCCTTATGTATTTCCTTGGGCACCAAGCCAACATGTCCTGCTCCGCCTCTGCTTCCACACCCTGCCACATCACCCTACTTCTGCTATGTCAGGAATGCTATTAGGGAAAAGTGGCTCTATGACTCAGAGGGTACCTCATGGAGTAGAATTGGCAGCAGGAAAAGGATTGAGGGGTAAAAGATGGGAGATACTTGCTACTTAAACATCTGTAATTCCACTTTTTGAATTTTGCCTTCATCTGTTCATATATTTAGAAGACACATTTAGTTGACAGGCACTTACTCTTTCCCAGGTACTATTCTAGATGCTTGAGATATAAAAATGGAGAAGATGTAACTTTTCCCTGAAGAGTTTGATCTTATGCAGCAAGCAGATAAACAGACATAATATAAACTGGTAGGTATAATAGCAGTCATTATCTTGACATATAAGGTAGAAACAAAGACCCCCTCCCAAAAGCTACAAAACAGGGATTTCTTGGTTCAGGAAGGGTGAAATGAAATTCACCGATAAGCTCTCAGGGAGATTTCCTTATTTGACTGCCTTGGTCATTCTGGGATTTATTAGACTATTCCAATTTTGAAATTAGAAACAGCTTTCTTTCTACACTAGCTGATTTTATTTTATTATTATTATTTTTTTGTGCCGGGGATCCAGCTCACGACCTTGTGCTTACCAGGCAAGCACTTGAGCCACTGAGCTAAATCCCCAGCCCTACACTAGCTGATGATTTTTAAAGTAACTCAGGAAATGGTAATAACTACATGCCTTTTCTGGAAACAAGGATAATTTATTCAACAATTTTTTTATTGAATATCTACGAGCCAAATCCCTGAGCTATACTGTCTATGGGTACAGGGAATCGTGAAACACTTTGACACTATATTGATTCACTGTTGTGGAATGACAAACAGTAATCCAAATGGGTGGAAGTTTGTGTATCTTCGTACCCAAAGGAGGCCAAATAATCCAGCAGGGGGCAGCAAGGAAACAATTATTTTAGATTTTCGTGAAAGCCCGGCAGAAAGCTTGGATGTTCTACAAGCTTTCAGGTGTTAGTCTCCCGTTGGAGGGCTCGGGAGACATCTGGATAGAGGGAAAGCAAGCCACTTCGGGGCTTACAAAACCAAGGATTTCCCCTGATTCTCCTTCATTTATTCACAAATGATTGTTCAACACCTACTCTGTACAGTGAGAAGAGGAACTGAAGATATGAATGAACCAAACACTTGCTCTATAGAAGATTAGTTTAGTTAAATAGATCTTCAGATCTCTACTACCAAGGTTCACAATCCAGAATTGTGTTAAAACTGAGTAGAGATAACTGGACTAGAATGGGAGAGGAATTTCTCCTGTGCATCTCCATGCCCTTTGAAGCAGATAATTGACAGAGGCCAACGACTTTGTATGGTGGTAAGGTTGTAATAGAGGGTATGAGTGCCTTTCGCGGTCCTTTTTCTCTTTTTCTTGTGGTGCTGAGAACAGAGCGCAGGGAAGCTCTATCATTGAGCTACATCCTTAGCTCTTTTATTACTATTTATTTTGAAAGAGGGTCTCACTAAGTTGTCCATACTGGCTTCGAAAATGCAATATTCCTGCTTCAACCTCTCGAGTAGTAGGGTTTACAGATGTGCGCCACGGTGGTCGTTAGAGGTCTTTTTTTTTTTTTTTTTTTTAAATCGGTACCGGGGATCGAACTCACAACTGAGCGCTTGCAAGGCAGGCGCTTATGCGGCTGAACTAAATCCCCAGCCCTGAAGGGTCTTTATTGATTTATTTACCAGATATTTACCGCTGCAGGGTGTGGCGGCGGCGCGCGCCTGAAATTCTAACATTGTGGGAGGCGGAGGCAGAAAATTGAGAGTTCGAGCCCAGTTTGGGTAATTTTGGGAGACTCTGTCACAAAAAATAAAAAAGGGCTGGCGGTGTAGCTCAGCGCGAAGACCCTGGGTTCAATCCCCAGTACCAAAAACACAAAATCAAATATTTACTGAACTGTGCCTAGCATTGTGTTTGACACAAACAGATCTATTTTTAATGTCATTCGGAGGACGGTAAGACAAACCGGAAAGAGACTGGGAAGAATTCTTGGTGGCATGTGATTTTTACAGTATTCCACTGTGTAAGGTCTCTGACTTGACAGCAGAGCTTCTGTCCGTAGGTCTTTTCTGGACTGTGAATCTGAGAAGACCAGTGCCGGTACGCTTAACTTGAACTCAGAGCACGCAAAACCCATTCTTTCCTATGAACCGATACTACCGAGCCACCGTAGAAGTAGTCCGCAGACCGCAGCGCGTCTGTCTTCCTCGGATGGATTCGCCACCGAGTCAGTGGCCTGTATCACGTGACCATCGGTAGCCTTCTGATTGGCTTTGTTGTCCTTCCCTTCCCAATAGAGAGGGTGGAACGCCGAGAAGGTTGGACGCATGCGTACTATTGAATTTTCCTTGGCTACCCTGGAGCCGGGCGGTGGGGTTGAACGATAAACAGGCTGTGACTGAGGAGGAGGAGGGGGACCAGAGGGAGGAGCAGGAGAGGGAGAGGGGCGGCTTTTCTCGGACTGTTTGTGCCTCGGACTTTCTTTACTTGTGTCTGGTCTGGTCTGGTCGCGGAGTCCTTGCTGCCAATTTGAGCCTAGTCCCTTGTAAGAAGGGAAAGTATCTCCGGGGGAGAGCCGTCAGAATTGCAGAGGGGTTGGGAGACGGGAGTTATATACCCCTATGCCAGGCAATGGTGCAGCCCTGAGCTGGTCCCGAAGCCAGCCAGAAGTGTCTGAGAGAGGCCTCAGAGGGGGCAGGAAGGTGGCCCGCAGAACGCGGGCTCTGTGAAGAGACGTGGGGAAGATTCGATTCCGAGAAGAGGAAGAGCCCTACTGAAAGGGAGAGAGGCCGCTGAGGAGGAGGGGGCTGCCAAGATGGCGTCGGCCTCCTCTGGGCCGTCGGCTGTCGGATTTTCAACTTTGGAACCCGGGGCCTCGGGGCCGACCTCAGGTAAACCAGGCGAGGCGGTGGCAGCGAGCTGGTGATGATTGTCCGATGGGATGTAGAGGGAGATCTGGGTGGTACCTGTAGTTGGGACTCTGAGGAGTTTCGACAAGGAAGACAGACTGGGCTTTTATATGGCAATTTCGGAGCGGGTAGGGGAGTGAGCAAAGGATGGGTTTGATTGAGAAGAGAGAAGCTGCCGAAAATGTTGTCTTCGAGGAAACCTGGTTGAGGACTTTGAGGAGGATGGATTAAAGTAAAAGGAGGCTTGATTAGCAGAAAAACTGAAGAGTACGAGGCAGGTAGTATCTAAATTGATAGTGGAGTGAATTGGATCAAGATGGTTAAGAGATCATGGAACTAAAGGGCACGGAAGTGTTCCGTGACGCTTTTGATTGCTGGGGAGTTAGGGAGCCGGGAATTTTGTTAGGAATGGCATTATCGGAGTTGTCTTTTCTCCGCTGATTCTCCCCCAGTGCGTCATTCCTTCTCATTCGTCCCACCCCCAAGGCGAGGGGGCGCCGGTGCACTCACGCAGTTTCTCAGACTAACTCTTGGTGACTCTTATCTCTGGACTACCTCTTAATTTGGGGAAAGAATGTGAAGTTTTTTATTTGTTTTGGTTTTGTGAAGCACGGTATTGAACCCATTACCTCAGTCATGCTAAGCAAGCCCCTTCCAGCACTGAAACACATCCTCAGTCCCTAGCAATGGGAGGTTTTGAAAAGTGTCAGGAATGTGCAAAATTAGGGTCAAAAGATTCTTAGAGAAGATACAGTGTGGTCTTGTGTTGGAGTAGAGCCTGAGGAAAGTGACGTTTGGCGTTAGGCTTTAAGAGTAAAGATTGGTAGCAGGTAGTTGAGTGCTGTGGGGCAATGTTGCCTAATAGGAATGCTTAGGAGGTGTCAGGGTATTGGAATTTGGAGAATAGAGACAATATAGGGGCCTCAGAGTGGTTAGAAACTAACGCACATTAAGGGAGGATGGGGAGTCTCACAAGAAATGTAACAGATTGTGTGTAGGAGGGAAAATGTGTGTATGAGGGGAGTGAATCAGAAACTGTTCTAGAGCATCTGTCAGAAATGTCTGGTGTTCAGTGCTGGGTGTGGTGGCACACGCCTGTAATCCCAGCACACGGTAGGCTGAGGCAGGAGGATTGTGAATAGAAGGCCAGGCTGGGCTACATAGGGAGTTCAAGGCCAACCTGAACTATGTTTCCAGAGCCTGTCTCAAAAAACAAAACAAAAAAAATAGAAATATTTGGTGTTCCACAGTGACTGTTGCCTGTACACCCAACAGGAGAGGCTGCCTGATGCTGAATGCTTTACTTAAAATCTTAACGTTTGCTTAAATTGGGGATTGCATCCTTGACACTTTTTTTTAAAAAACTGGATGTCAAAGCCATGGGTGCTCTACCACTGAACTGTATCTCTGGCTCCCTTTTTAATTATTCTCTTTTTTTTTTAGTTTTGAGAGAATTTCACTAAGTTGCCTAGCCAGATGGGATTTAAACTTCTGGTCCTTCTGTCCCAGCCTCCCAAAGTGATGGAATTGCAGGTATAGAACACCAGGATACCGGGGCCAGGGATTTAGCTCAGCGGCATAAGCGCCTGCCTTGCAAGGGTGTGTTCGTGAGTTCGATCCCCGGTACCAAACAAAACAAAACAAAAAAAACACCAGGATACTAAGATTTGAACTCAGAGCCTTTGCACTGAGCTGTGTCTACAGATCTTTTTTGTTTGTTTTGAGACAGGGTCTTGCTATGCAGTTCAGGCTGACCTTGAACTCACTCTGGAGTGCAGGCTGACTTCACACTTGAGGCAGTCCTCCTGCTTCAGTCTTCAGTCTCTGGAGTGCCACCATGCCTGGCTCCTACCCATTTTATTTATTTTGAGACAGGATCGTGCCAGGTTGCCTAGGCTGGCTCCAGCTTTCATTTTTCTGTTTTTTGAGATAGAGTCTTGCTATGTAGTTCAGGCTGGGTTTGATTTGAAGTCACTACATAACCTAGGCTGGCCTCTAATTTGTGGTGATCCTCCTTCCTCAGCCTCTTGAGTGCTGAGATCACAAGTGTGTGCCACCAGACCTAGCTAATTTTTTGTCTTATTGTCTCAGCCTTCCAGAGTGCTAGGATTACAGGAAATCCACTACTCCCAGCCATGTCCTTGCCATTTTGAATTGGTGAGAGAGTTCTACTTTAAACATTCTAGTATAGATGAGGGAATAGATGGTCACAAATAAACTGGAGTTTTATTTATTTGCATCTATTTCATCTATTTCATCTATTTTGAGTTTCTAGAAAGGTAGTTTTTACCTTTCCTATAAAAGCATTAGATGACCAGAATAATCTGTCTTGTATTCTACACATGAAAAGGGATTAAAAGTGATGCTTTTTAATACTTCTTAATTTGTTTGCTTGTTTTTTGGTAGCAGGAATCCATCTCAGGATCTTGTGCTTGCCAGGCAGGCACTTGTGCCACTGAGCTATATCCCTGGCAATACTTTTTTTTTTCTTCTTTTTTAGGGGCACTGAGGGTTGAATCCAAGACCTTTATACAGCATCACATCTTTTGTCCTTTTTTTCCCCTTTAATTAAAAAAAATTTTTTTCCTTTGGAGACAGACTCAGTGCAGCTGCTAAGTTGCCCAGGCTGGTTTCCAAACTTGCTGTTTTGCTGCTGTAGCCTCGAAGAGTGCTAGGGTTATAGGCATGGGCACCTCTCTGGTTTAATTTATTTAATTTCTTATTCTCTGCTCTGCTTCTTTGGCATAATGAAACAATTGGATTAAGAACAGTTCTGTTCAGCTGGGTGTGGTGTATACTCCTGTAATCCCAGTACCTGGGAGACAGAGGCAAGAGGATGGGAGTTAAAGACCAACCACCACTACAAAGTGGGACCTTGCCTCAAAACACTGAAAAAAAAATTCTGTTAAAAAAATATGCCTGAAAAAGACAAAAAAAAAAAAATGCCTGAAAGCATTTTGACACTGTGTACAGTGTTGACTATTTTTGTATATATTTATGTTCACTTAGGCTTAATAAATGCAATTTAGTAGAATTTTTTCTTTCAAGATACATTTTGAGCCTGACAAGCGCGAGGTCATGAGTTCAATTCCCGGTACCAAAAAAAAAAAAAAAAAGATACATTTTGAAGATGATAATAGGTTTACTCTGATGTAGAGGAGGCTGTCAAGGGCATTTTGTGATTGAAGAGTGCTTCCCTCTGTGTGGATGTACTTGAGGATTATGTTGGCAAGAATACATAATGGTTTATGATTTCCTAAATTGTTAAAAGGCTAGAAGTCTGGCCTTGTAGAAATTTAGGGTGTGTGTGTGTGTGTGTATGTTTCAACAACCCCAAAACCAGTTTATTATTCTTAGATGTTCACTTGAAGGCCACTTAAATTTTAGTTAAGCTCTGAAATCCTAAAGCTAGGTTCTTTGGCAGTGTTCAAATGAGTATGTCATGGTTCAGTAATAAGTTGACCAACAGTTTCTTTTCTGTTTTTAATGGTAGAGGCAGTTGAACCCACAGCCCGCACACTGATAGACATTTCCAGCCCTTTATTTTATTTATTCATATATTTATTGCTGTATTTGGGGTTGAATTCAGAGGATTTGTACTGAACTACATCCCCACCCCTTTTTTGTTTGTTTGTTGTGAGACTGGACTGGATCTATAAATCGCCCATGCTGGGTTTAAATTTGCCATCCTGGTGCCTCAGCCTTGAGTTGTTCCATGCCTATAATATATCTGTCTAGATTGTTTTACCATTAAACTACAGCTGGTCTTTTATTCTGCTGACAAGTGAAAAACAGGATAGAGCATGACATCAGCTCTAAGAAGTATTTTAACGTCTTTTCTGTTAGAGTAGTTAATGTGTTTGAATTTGGGGGAGGCAGTGATAAATGAATAGCACCTCTGTGATCCCCGCACTTGTGGGGCTGAAGCAGGAGAATTGCCTTGAAGCCAGATGGGCTACACAGTGAGTTCAAGGCCAGCCTGAACTACGTAGTAGGACCTTGTCTGTCTCAGAACAACAACAAAAGCAGCAACAACACCAATCCCTCAAAAATGAATGTTATCAGACTGGCAGTGGTGGTGCATGCCTGTAATCCCAGCACTTGGGAGGCTGAGGCAAGTGGATTGCTTCAAGTTCAAGGCAAGCCTGGGCTACAAAGTGAGGTCAGCCTGAACCGCATAGTGAGAATCTGTCTCAAAAAAGACAAAAAAAAAAAATCTTACAACAGCCATCATAAGAGCTTGTTCTTACACTTTGGTTGTTAATAAAAGGTGATATGTGGCACATGGCTATAATTCCAGTACTTAGGAGACTGAGGCAGGAGGATCACTGAGTTGAGGCCAGCCTGCACTACAAAATGAATTCAAGGCCAACCTGAACTGCATAGTGGAACTCTTGTTTCAAAAAAAAAAAGTGATGCAGTTTGCTATCTAGTCTCAGCTGTCTGGTACCTCCAGTGGCAACTTGTGGGTGTTTTGTTGTCTGTGTTCTTTGTATATGACTATAAGTTATTTGTAGGCTGATCGATCTCTTTCCCTTTAATTCTTTTTCTTTTTTTTAATACCAGGATTTGAACTCAGGACCTTGAGCTTGCCAGGCAATTGCTTATGCTGCTAAGCTACATCATGAGCCTTTCTCTGATTCTACTCTGGTGAAAATTAAAGCAAGTTAGAATACTTTACTAGAGTTCAAAATTGAAATTTGGGGAACTATAAAGATAGAACACTGGGTGGGGATTTAGCTCAGTGACATAAGCGCCTGCCTGGTAAGCCTAAAGTCGTGAGTTCAATCCCCGGTACCACAAAAAAAAAAAAAAAAAAAAGATCACTATTTTATATGGTCGCAATATAATATCATTCTATATAATAGAATATTCACAATATAATATACTTCTTTTTTTCTTTTTTTTTTTTTGTACCAGGGATAGAACTCACGACCTCGCGCTTGCCAGGCAGGTGCTTAAGCCACTGAGCTAAATCCCTGGCCCTATAATATAATTCTTAAGCAGGGAGAGATTTTTCTGTTTGCTTTTAAGAGTTTTTGACCCCCCCCCATGTTTGCAGTACATAGTGATTATGAGGAGCTGGTTCGTGTAGTGTGCATAGCACATCTTAAATATTTTTATATAATCTTTCCTGCCTCCATTTAGTCATTGGTACATTGTGCCAGAAAACAGACATCAGTATGCCTTTGTTTGTTTTGGGACAAGGTCTCGGGTAGGCCAGGCTGGCCTTGAACTCACTGTGTAACCTCATGTGAACTTGAACTCACAGCGATCTTCTTGCTTCAGTTTCCATAAAGGTGTGTGCCACACACATACTTGGCTTGTTTGTTTTGAGACAGATTTTCCAGGCAGGTCTCATACTGGGCTCAAGCAACCGTCCTGTCTCAGTCTGACAGTAGCTAGAGTTATCGGTGTGTACAACCATGTCTAGCTTTACAGTTTTTTTGGGTTTTTTTTTTTTGAGACAAGAGTTTCCTTATGTAATTCACATTGACCTTGAACTCACTGCACAGCCCATACTGGTCCCCGATTTGCTGCAATCTTTCCTCAGCCTCTTGAGTGCTAGGATTACAGGCATGTGTCACCATTTGACTCATTGTTATTGTTTTTATTAAATATTTCTGCCACCCTTGTTCAAGCCCAGTGTTAGGTATAATTAGTTTTATAGGTATCTAGTATTCTGAGACGAAGTAGTAATGTGTACTTATAGATAGGTTGGCTTTGAATATCAGAATACACCAAGTGTGGTGGCACACGCCTGTAGTTCCAGGGAGGCTGAGGCAGAAGCTCCTGATTTGGAGCTGGTCTAAGCTACATAGTGAGAACCTATCTCAAAAAAATATCTGTTGTGTCAGTCTGAGCCCCTTTATCAGAGTATACCCTCTCTAGGGGCACAAACTGGCCTCCTTTCCGATTTGTTTTATTCTTTATTAAAAGACCAGCCTGATCTTTGTCAGTTTCTTACCATTTTCTCTTGCTAGTTAAAGCTTTTGTAAAACAAGAGTATCAAAATAATATGCTTTACTTGCTGATATCTGTGGACTCCTCTGGGTTGATAGGATACTTTTCTGATTAATACCTTTGCTTAAATAGGTATTACTTTATAGCTATTTTTTAAAAATTTTTTTAAATTTTATTTTAAAAGGGGGTAAAATTAAACAACAAAACAGAACAGAATGGGACATAAGAAAGCATAAATTTCAAAGCTAGACAACCAGAGATCTTCACTATCTGTCATATTGTCTCGTTTTCTTCCAAATGGTTGTCCCTATCTTTGCATATGGGGAGCTCATACTAAATAACATAGCCTATCTTTTCACAAAATGTGTGGCTCACTGGCTCCCACTTGCTAAGCAGGGGACACGGGACAGGGGACAGGACATGAGATGTCTGATTCTCAGCCCACACGCCGGCAGGATCACAGCTGCCCCCAAGAGAGGGGAGGAGTTCCTTGTTCTCCCAGCACCCCGAGTCAACCTTACTGTGCAGGTCCCGAGGCGCCAGGGTGTCTCTCCCCTGCAGGCCCCCTAAAGTCCGCCATACTCACCTGCTATTTCTTTCTGATGAATTGACCATTCCATTTCCAAAGTTCTGAAATGGCCAGCAGACCGCAGAAAGAATTCTCTTTAGGCTGCTGTTTGAAACCAGCAGCTACAGCAATCTGCTGGCCTTGCTTCAGGGCCACTACTTTATAGCTATTAAATATATTATTAGCTTGCTTTTGTTTGGTAATATAATAGAAACTAACTTGCAAAGTGCACATCAAAGTTCAGCACTAGAGTTCTGCTAGACTATAGGCAGAACTGGGGAAAGGGAAGGTGATTATCTTATCCTTTAGACTACCTGTTTTCTCCCCTGGAAGTTTAGAGTATTTTTACTTAAGGGAACAAGAAGACCAAAGTGATGAGTTTCTTTCTTTTTTTTTTCTTTCTTCTGGGTATATGATCTTGACCAGGGTAAGGTGTATTTCAGGAAGTGTGCTGTTTCCTTTTAAACAAGTAGAGGGAAATTAGTTTTTCTGTGCTCTAAACCCAACCCAGCTATAAGTCCCAATGACATTTGCCTTATTCTTACTGCACCTCACTTATCCGTCATGTCCCATCAAAAGAGAGCATTGGTCACTTTCTAAAAGATGTTTTCTTCATATGTCCTGTGACCATTTATTCTTTTACTTTTTTCTACTTAAAGTGAATTTTTTTGTTGTTGTTGCTGTTATACTGGGGATTGAACCCAGGACTTCTGCACTAAGCTACATCCCTAGTCCCTTTTTTATTTTATTTTATATTTTGTTATTTTTTCTTGAGATATGATTTTGACATGTAGTCCAGGCTGGCCTTGAACTCACTGTGTAGCCCAGGCCGAGTTTGAATTTGTGGTGATCCTCCTGCCTCAGCCTCCTGAGTGCCAAGATTACAGGCATGTGCCCTTACACCCAACATCCTTTTAATATTTTATTTTGAGATAGAGTCTCACTAAATTGCCCAGATCACTCAAATTTGTGATACTTGTCCCAGTATGCTGGGATTACAGATATGTATCACCTCACTGGGTTTAAAGTGAACTGTTTTCTCTTTTTTTGTATGAACTGTTTTCTCAATTCCTACACCTTTGCTTTTCCTTCTGTGTCCACTCATTTTGCCTTCTCTTCCAGTGACATTCTAGTCTTTTTAATTCATAATAGCTGTATGTAATATGTGTTAATTTATAAATACCTGGTTCCTATATTCTCTTTGTTTTTGTTTGTTTGTTTGGTACCTGGGATCGAACTCACGACCTCACCCTTGCCAGGCAGGCACTTGTACCGCTGAGCTAAATCCCTGGCCCCTGTCTTGTCTTTTTTGAGATAGTCTCACTATGTAGTGTAGACTGCCTTAAACCTCCTGCAGCCCTCTTGCCTCAGCCTCCTGAGTGCTGGGATTACAGGTGTGCACCATCATGAATGGCTCTCCCTGTTGAAATTTGAAGACTCTTGGCAAAAATAAGAGGCAGGATCCTTGAAAGGGGGTTCAGTGTATCTTTTTTTTTTTTGGTACCTGGCATCGAACTCACGACCTCACACTTGCCAGGCAGGTGCTTAAGCCACTGAGCTAAATCCCCGGCCTGGTTCAGTGTATCTTATTATTTGCCTTGCATGTTAACTAAACAACATTTAACCCAAAATAAGCAGTGTTCAAAGAATTAGTGATGTTGATGAAGACGGGGAGGGGGGTGTGGGAGAGAATGGAAAGAGGTTTTTATAGTATATATAACTGTTAGAGTAGTTTGTGTTAACTTTGCTCTGCACAGTATAGTCAACTTCAAGTTCTCATTGACAAAAACTTGTATGAAAGACTTAAGCTAGGTTTGGTGGTTCACTCCTGTAATCTCAGCAGTCTGGGAGGTTAAGACAGGAAAATTTGCAAGTTTAAGTCCAGCCTGGGCAATTCAGCAATTTAATAAGACCCTGTATTAAAAAATAAAAAAGGCTAGGGTTGTAAACTGTACCTAGGACAGAGACCCTGGGTTCAATCCCCAGGAACACACACACAAAGGAAGGGATGACTGATGACTGAGAAGTTACTTGGCTGTATTTCCTTTTTGTTGAAAAGGATTGCCTTGAAGTGTATTAGTGCATTGTTGGGGCAATTAATGCTCACTATGAAAGCACTAAAGTTAAGCCTTTTCTGTTAAATATGTACAAAGAAATAATTTGAATTTGCTCTTATAGAAACACTCATTGTTCTTTTAAGAGTTGGATATAGGATTGGGAAGTGGTTGCTAGATGTGGTGGTGCATGCCTGTAATTCCAGCACTCGGATGACTGAGGTAAGAGGAACCCTTGAGTTTGAGGCCAGCCTGAGCTATATAATGAATTCAAGGCCAGCCTTAACTACACAGGGAGACCCTGTCTCAAAAACAAACTAACAAACAAAAAAGAAGCAGGGCATGGTGGCGCACACACTCCTGTAATCCCAGCATTTGGAAGGCTGAGTTAGGAGGATCATTGCAAGTTTAAGACCAGGCAGCTACAAAGTGAGTCCAAGGCCAGCCTGAACTGCATAGTGAGACCCTGTCTCAAAAAGACCAAGACAAACAAACAACAATAACAACAACCCAACAGAAAAGAAAACCAAAAAAGAAAGAAAAATGGGAGGTGGTAATCTGCAAAAAATCTCAAATGCCTCTTGGCCATTGGTAGTTTACTGAGAAGATCTGGGTCTGTCTTTTAGGAGTGAGGGTAAGGTCTCTTAAATGTAGCCCAGGCTGGCTTCAAACTTGTGATGATCCTCTTTCCTCAGCCTTCTGAGTGCTGGGATTATTTTTAAGTTTTTCATAATTTCAAGCAAAGAGTGGGTACTAAGGCCTGGGAACCTTATGGAAAGGGAAGCAAAAATTCTCTAGAGGTAAGTAGTTGATTTTATTTCTCCCTCTCTCTCTTTCTCTTTTTTTTGGTTTGAATCCAGGGTTTGGGAGTGCTAGGCAAGCATTGTACCACTGACCTACATCCCCAGCCCCCAGAGTAATTTTATGTTATGTTATGTTGTTATGTTATCGGTACCAGGGATTGAACTCACGACCATGTGTTTGCAAGGCAGGCACTTATGCCGCTGAGCTAAATCCCCAGCCCCCCAGAGTAATTTTAATTTAACCTGGTCAGAGAGGGATTGCTACCAGTGGCAAGCATGTTATACAAAGGCTGTGTGTTAATGATGGTGAATCTTAAGGGGTTTTGTGGCTCATTCCTTGCTGTGTATCTTAGTGAGATGATGCCAGGGGTTAGTAGATCAGACTGTTGTTGAGCGTTGTTGTAGTCCAGTGATAGTAAACCTTTTAGAGTTATAAAGGATGCAAGCAGTCCACTCTAGGTTTATCACCACTGTCCTAGGCTTAGCCTTAACTTTTTTTTTCCCCCCAGAACATGCTTAGAAAAAATTGCCATCTGTGAGGAAACAAAATTAGCTCTTCTCAGAGCTGTGATTTGGTTTTAATTGGCTTGGTTCAGAGGATGCTGAAGGTGTGCTGATGGTAGAGGTTTTTTGGTTTTTTTTTTTTAAAAAACATTGTTGATTACAGTTGAGTTGCCTGCTCCACAGTGCTTCTTAGGAGGCAGGCTGATATTTTAGACATATTCATGAGCATTTTTATTTGGAGAACATATTGTTCCTCCCACCTGCAGGGGTATAGTTAGAATGGTTTTCAGTCTTCCAAGTTGACTAGGAGCAAAGAGATTGTTTCAGATAGTTCAGCAAACAATGAGGTTGATACCCTGTCCTCCACTCTCACCATTTTTTTTTTTAATACTTGGGTTGAACCTAGGGTCTTTTTGCACTAATTAGCTATATCCCTAGACCTTGTTATTATTAATTTTGAGACAGAGTCTCACTAAATTCCCCAGGCCTCCTGGAATTTACAATCCTCTTGCCTCAACTTCTCTGAGTGTGGAAAGTACAGGTATGGGCTACTACTGTTGGCTTTTTAAATTTTTAAGAAATCTCTAGCTTTCAACTTAATATCCAAGAGTCCCCAAAGATTAGCACTTTGCTTCCAAAAAGCCCCCTCATCTTTTTGTGCTTGATGTCACAATTATTGACACATTTATGTCGCCGTTTTGGTAGATCACTGGGTTTGATCTCTGGAAGTGCCTCTGCATGACCTGTTCAGGCAAGACTACAGTTGTCTGAGGAATGCATATCCGGTTTGCCTCTACTGTCCTCAAATTATATGTGTACTTAAGGCATTAATGTCAGTCACTGATAATTTCTTAGTTTCTTGTCTGGTAGATGATGTCATCTTGATATAGGGGAGTGAAACTCCCAACCTACTATGTCCGGTACAAGTTTGTGTTCTCTAAAATTGAAGAATTAATTTTAGGAACAATGGAGGTTAAGAGTAGAATATATTAATTGAGAAAAAGAAAGCTTCGGTTTGATGGAGAGACAAAAGGGGTCCCAAGGGAGTTACCAAGGACTCTGTCTTTTCTAGGGACTTTTATAGAGCAAAATCATGGGGTGAGACGGGTTGAAGATAGAGGAAAACTGGGAACTCACAAGGCAGATGGGCATAAGGTAGGACATGACTATAGTTAGCTAATAAGATTAGTAGTTCAGGTAAAACTGATTAAATTAGGGACTAATGGAGAAGCGAGGCACATAGAAAGCGGGCATTCTTAAGGAGCAGTGACTCTTTCCTAGGGGGATGGGATGGTGACTCCAGGCTTCCTCAGGGTGATAGGGAGCTATTTAGAATATCAGTTCTCAGGATATGAGTGCATTTGTTTGGTCTTTTGTCTTGAGGCCTGGCCCACGGCAGGAGGTATCTCTCTCCACCACAGTTGCTAGGTATCCGGCCTTATGCACTGGTTCCTTCGAGGACCTAGCCCTGTCTCACTGCCTATAATATTTCTGACTAACTCAGCTGCCTGCGACAATCTCATCTCTGACGGAAATGCTTCTGTGCTGAAAATGTAGGGAGAGGCTCTGCTATTAAGTCTACTTTGTTATGTTCAATATGCTTGAGAAGTAAGCCCAACTCATTTTAGAGCTATTTACTGTCTGAAAATATCTTTAGATTGTCTAAGTCTCAGTAATTTTTCTGTCCGAAGTTGGACTTTTTTATACTTCTCAAGATTATATTCAAGTTTTTTCTCTTTTGTAATTCTTCTCAATAGGGAATTTTACTCTCCAGTGGCAAACGTATTTATGGAGAATTACAGGGTGTTTTGCCAAGTGATTAGAAACCAACCCTACCAGTATCTTTTTCTGTACAAACACAAGATAGAGTGGAGCAAGGACCAGAATAAAATGCTTCCCTAAGACTTGGTACAGAGTTGGTTAGAAAAAATTTTTGTGACACAGTTTAATGAGTCAGCTTTGTTATTTATTTATTTATTTATTTAGAGACAGGATCTTATTGTGTAGTTCAGGCTGGCTTTGAACTCACTGTGTGGTCCAGGCTGTCCTCAGAACTCACTGCAATCCTCCTGTGTCAGCCTCCCAGTGCAGGGGTGGCCTGGCTTCAATTTTTTTTTTTTTTTTTTTTGGACAGGGTCTTGCTCTGTGGTTTAGAATGGTCTTGGGCTCACTTTGGAGCCCAGGCTGGTCTTGAACTTGAAATGATCCTCCTACCTTAGCCTCCTGAGTGCTGGGATTACAAGAATATGCCACTACCCGGCTTCAATTTCGTATTTTGGTGAAAATTGACTGGGTTGTCCCCACTTTGGCTTTTGTCTTGGCTGGCTTAGATGTTCTGAAATTATTTTAGTGATGATTGATGATTCCCCAGCATAGTTTAGTAAATTAAAGTGCAAGTTTTATATATTTTTCAAGTTTTGGCATCCATGAGATAGGCTGAAATTGAATATCCCTGTTTTATAGTTTACTGATATTCGAGGGGATATGATTACCTTAGAACGGTTTTTTTTGTGATACTAGGAATTGAGGCAGGAGGATCGTTGCAAGTTCAAGGCAAGCCTAGACTACATAGTGATATCCTATCTGCAAAAAAAAAAAAAGGTGACATGATTTGGAGTACGTTTTGTGTCTGCCCCTGGAATTACTGTGTCAAAGTTGTTATTTCTGTCTTTTTGAACATTTAGCTTGAACAAATTTACAGTTCACAGTGTGGTGAAGATCTTGTTAGAGTTAGATCTTATTCATAATTTTGAATGTTAGCATATTTACTCTACTGTAAAGCAGATAGAATCTCAGAAGTAAGCGGTAATTTTCTGTTTTTCTTCATTAGGTTTCAACTTTCTGTGCTGTGGGGTGAACCCTAAGAGAGGTAGATCTGATGTGTATCTGCTGAAGAAGCTTGAGCTCCTTGCTGTGACTTGCAGCCCGCTATTCTTCCCTGTTAATAACTGCACACTTTCTAGTGCTAGTGCGTGGTCTTTTGAGAAGGCAGTTGATTTCTTGCAAGCATTTCTTTTTTGATTTTTTTGCAGTGTTTAGAACATTTTATTAAAGTACAGCATTGTTGGATTTAAGATAAACAGAGAAACATAATAAATATTTGCTTTGCAAGCATTATTTGTCTATAGCTGCCATATCCAAATAGAATGCAGTTTTAACATAAAACTCTGCCAAGTGTAGGGTGCATGCATGTGATCTCCGTACTCTGGGAGGCTGAGACAGGGGAGTCACAGGTTCAACCATAGCCTGTGCAGTTTAGCTAGAACCTGACTCAGAATAAACAATAAAAAGGACTAAGAATGTAGCTCAGTGTTAAAGACCTTGGGTTCAATCCCTAGTACCACAAAAACATCAGTGACACAAAACTAACTTCCTACGGTCATTTTCATTTCAGTAAAGTAAGTCTCTGCTCCCTTCCTTTCCCTTGTGTTGTACATCATTTGCCTGACTTTTCCAATCCTGTGGATGGGTTTCATAATTCATAATGATAATAATAATAAGTAGTATTTTTATAGTGTTTACTATGTGTCAGATTTGTAGCTTACTCTCATTTAATTCCCCTCTTCCCCAGAATCTGAACGCAGGGTTCTCAGGCAAGCACTGTTGTGCCTGAACTACACCGATAACCCTATTTCTGCATTTGATGGGGAGGGGTTGAGACAGGGTCTTAGTGGGTAGTGCAAATTGGCCTTAAACTTGCTTATGTAACTCAGACTGACCTTTAACTCCATGATCCTCCTGTCTCAGCTTTCCAAGTGCTCAGATTTACAAGTGTGCACTGCCACAGCTGGCTATTTCTGCATTTTATAAAATAAACAAGGGCTAGAGATGCTTTAACCTGTGTGTCCAGGACTTCCTAGTTGGTAATTATTAGACTCAGCTAGTAAGCTTAGGTGTTCAGATGATACAGCCTGAATTACTACTCCTTATGCTATTTGTTGTTCCCTTTGCTAATCTGTTTTGTTTTTGCAGAGATGGCATCAGAGCTTGCACATTGTATGTAGGCCAGCATTGACCCACTTAACTACATCCTCAGCCCTCCCTGTTTTTTCCTGAACTTTTGTGTGAACTAACTTGCCTTTACACATTATTGTTGTTGTTGTTATTATTGCAGTGCTGGGTATTGAATATAGGGTATTGAGCACACTAGACATATACTCTGCCTCTGAGCTATTTCCCCAGCTACTAACTTGCTTTTAAACAAATTAAATGTTTGTTGCTGAATAGGTTTTGTCTAGACATTTGTAATGAAGGAAATAGTAGTACAGAAGGTAACTTCTCTTTCTGACCATAATTTTCCTAAAAAGACGACAAAAGTCTGAGCTCCTCTGTGCATACAGAATTACGATCATTTTTTGTAGAACTGTTTTAGAAGTTAATGTGCACTTTTTCTTTTCTTTTTTTTGAGACAGGGTGTCTCACTGTGTGTTTCAGGCTGGCCTTGAGCTTACTTCGTAACCTAGGCTGGTTTGGAACTTGCAACAATTCTCCTGCCTCAAGCCTCCCAAGTGCTAAGATTACAGGCATGCACCACCATGCCTGGCAAAGTTAAGGTGTACTTTTATCAAGAATTGATTAATAATTCTTTTGTCAATTCCAAGATGCCTAAAACAAAACAAACTAGTTTTGTCAGAAGTGCTTTTTTTTCCTGTTGACCATTACAAATGCATTTGTTAATGATAAGCTTTATACTGTACTTTTAATTAGAGCAAGTCATATACCAAAAAGAAAATTGTAGTCAGAGATGAGTGAAGCTTTTTATTTTTGTTAGAATGGTTAATAGCTTTTGTTTATTTGTTTCTCTTTAAGATAGGAATCTCAAGTCTCCCTGTGTTGCCCATGTTTACTTTGACCTCTTGGCCTCAGCCTTGCCAGTGGCTGGGATTACAGGCTCCTCGTTGAACCTGGTATATCTCATTTAATGTTTTTGTTGCTGCTGTTTTTAGTTTTTTGAGACAGCTTCACTATGTAGCCCAGGCTGGTCTCAAACTCATAGTGATCCTGCTGCCTCAGCCTCCCAAGTGCTGGGCTTATAGGTATGTGCTACCACATCTGGCTTTATCTATACATAAGCCTTCTAAAATAGTTCTCCTTTTTAGTGAAATACAAAGAACAATTTGCCTAATATAAAACAGATCCAGATCCTCTGCTTTTATTTATTTTTGGTATAGGGGATTAAACTCATGACTTCCTACTTCCTGCTTACAAGGCAGGTACTTGTGCCACTGAGCTATATCCCCAGCCCTTTTAATTTTTAGAGATATGGTCTTATTATATAATCTAGGCCAGCTTTGAACTCATGAGATCCTTCTACTCAGCCTCCTGAGTGCTGGGATTATAGATGTCTGCCACTTTACCAGACTGTCATTTCTGTTTTGTTTTGTTATTCCCAGTGGTTTGATATTTTGACTCCTAGTTGAAGAGTTATAAGTTAAAAAAGATTTGACTTATTTTTTTCTTTTTCTTTTTCTTTTCCTTTTCTTTTCTTTTCTTTTTTTTTTTTTTGTACCGGGGTCAAACTCATGACCTCATGCTTGCCAAGCAGGCGCTTATCTGCCACAGAGCTAAAAGCCCAGCACCTAGATTTGACTTCTTAATGATAGACATTTAAAATTGTTTAGTAAGTTATCAACAGTTGGTAATGAATCTGTTGTGCTCACTTTTTTTGTTTTTTGTCATCTTTTTGAGACAGTATTGTTACGAAGTTCAGGCTGGCCTTGAGCTCACTTTGTAACCTAGGCTGGTCTTGAACTCTCAAGCATTCTCCTGCCTCAGCCTCCCCAGTGTTGGGATTATAGGCGTGTGGCACCCTATCCAGCTTGTCCTTGCTTACTGTTTCTTGAAAGCATTTGTTTGGAATTTCACTTCTAGGGCTGGGGATTTAGCTCAGTGGCTTAAGCATCTGCCTAGCAAGTGCGAGGTCGTGAGTTCGATCCCTGGTTCTAAAAAAAAAAAAAAAAAGAAAAGAATTTCACTTCTAATTTAATGTTTCACCCAGCTGAAGTTAGCCTTATTAACAACAATGTGAAGTATCTTTTTGACAGCTAGATGACATTTCTCTTGTCTTTTGAGAAGAGAAATGAAAACTATTTGCAGTATATTGAAAGGGGAAGGTCTAGTACATTCTGGTGACTTTTTAATTTTTAAAAATATGGTTAATGTTTATTTCCTTCAAATTTTATTTTAATTGATTATTTTGAGGACATGATTTTGCTGTGTAGCCCAGGCTGGCTTCTAATTTGTGGCAGTCCTCTTGCCTCAGCCTCTCAAGTACAGGGATGTAGCACCTCGCCCAGCCCCAGTTTCTAATAATGAATTTTAAATACTAACAAATCCCTGTTGTTTATAGCAGAAATCAGGAGGGGAATGTGAGGACAACCAATTTTTGCTTGCTTTGAGGGCAGTTTTATTTTTTTCAGCATTGTTTTCTCATGCTTAACTTCCTCATTGTCACAAATCAACTCTTTTATTTGCTGAATTACCACATATAGTCTCTAAAAGTTCTTATCCTTTCAACCCTTAAAAAAATTTTTTTTTGTCAGGCTGGGGCTGTGTAGCTCAGTAGCACAGTGCCTGCCTGGCAAGCATGAGCTTCTGACTTTGATTGATTCCCAGTACAAAAAAAAAAATGTCAAGCCTCAAGGTCTCTAGTGTGTCAAGTATCTCTTACTCCCTTTCTCCTTTGACCATTGTGTTATTGAGACCCTTTAATAGCTAAATATTAAGAAATGTTATCTTTCCTCTAGAAAATCTGAACGTTTGAGTGAGAAAGGATGTGTAACAAGAATGGAATTTGAGAAGGCCTCTGAGTAGAGAGGAGAAGGAAGAGGGGACATTGAAAAAGCATGATCCAAAAGGGAAGCAGCAGGAGCTTCTAGTCATGTTTAGTTTGACTCAAAGCTTGATGATGATGATGATGATGATGATGATGATGATGATGATTATTACTTTTTCTTTTTTTGACAGTTTCTACATAGTTCAGGCTGGTCTTGAGCTCAGTATCCTCCTGCTTCAATTCCAGTGTTCAGATTATAGGCATATGCCGCCACAGCTGGCTTCAAACCTATATTCTTCAGTGTGTTTGATAGAGATTATGAATGGATGTGTACATATGTAATGACTTTTTTATTTTTTAAAATTTATTTATTTATTTTTTAGCAGCAGCAACTGCAATCAAGAGACCTATGGCATCTGAGGTGAGTTTCATAATAATATCACAACTTTACCCCAGGATAGCAGGATATTTATGAAATATTCAGTTTCTCTATGTTTAGGTCTTGAGGTTTTAGTTTTTAGTTTTTAGGGGGTTTTTTGTTTGTTTTTGGTGCTGGAGATAAAACTCATGACCTTGCGTTTGCCAAGCAGGTACTTACACTGCTGAGCTAAACCCCCGGCCCGAGGTTTTAGTTTTGAAAAAACAACTCATACAATTAGCTTGCACACTGTCAGAGAGGACTGTGTATACCCGCTGTGGCACACATACCATAGGTTTGCCAGGGGCCAGATTGTTTTCACCTGTCAGTTCAATTTGAGCAAACAGTATTGAGATAGGGTGGAGGATTAGCTAATTCAGAAAGGAAACTGGTGAAAAAAGGAAGGCTGGCAGTGGCAGTGGGCACATATAGTCCCAGCTGCTCAGCTGACTGAGGCAGGGGGATGGCTGGAGCCTAGGAGTTTAAGGTTAGCTTGGGCAATGCAGTGAAATGCTACCTCAATAAATAATAAAATAAATGTGATATTTGTGCATTGGCATGGGGTATGCCTTCTGAATATTTTATAAGATGTTTTTAATCCAGAAAGGATGTGTTGGGTTCTTTATTTTCTTTCTCTATTGGGCATTAAACCTAGGACTTTTGTACTGAGCTACATCTGCATCCCATTTTTTGTTTTTTTTTTTTTTTGACCAGTTTTTTTTTTAAATTTTATTTAAAGAGAAAAAACAAAAAAGAAAACAACCAAACAAAACAGAAAAAGGGTAGCAACAATACAGAATTCCAAAGACAAAAAAATAAAAGAACCACAAGAACAACAAAAAAACAAAAACAAAAACATTAAGAAATCGCGACTTGATAAGTTACATACTGTCATCCTTGGAAATAGTTGTTCAAGTTACAACATTAAAGCACGCAAAGTAGACATTCAAACAGTGAGACTGTTAACAGTTCTGCTCAACAATCTAACAAAAACAGTAATGTGGTCATCCATCTTACACACTTAAACATACATGCAGTTATATCCTTTAGAGCACTTTCTTTTCCCCTCTTTTATATATATATAATGTATATATATAAATTTTATTTTAAAGGATGTAAAATTAAACACAACAA